>JAQQPU010011601.1:0-24179 GCA_029168905.1 Artemia sp. Kazakhstan ARC1039 | reverse complement strand
TTTCGTTTCACAGACTCTTCAAAACCACACGAATGGAATAGGTGTAAACCAAAAGAAAGAATAAAAAAAAAAAAATAAAGAACTAGAGAACATACAAAGCTTATTTTTGAATAGGCAGAACTTGTGCAAGCTAAAAAAGCCCTTGGCGTGAGAGTGATGTTGCATAGGGGCGTGGAGCAGCCAAGCTCTATTGGCATGTGACGGTGTCATGGAGCAGGAGGAACCACTTAAGCGCCAAGCCTCACCAAGGGCTGGCTGCAGCGTTACGCAACGGCAGAGGGCGGCAGCACCAGCGGACCTCCGTAGCGTTATTCAGTTTTCTCCATAATAAACCGGCTGAGTAGACGACTAGATTTCAGTGCATATATAGCAACTGGCAAGATGAATTATAGACTGATCAAAAACATTAACAACTTTAAAAATACCTTGCTATTAAAACCTATGTAGACTTCTATTATAAGTATGATGAATGTGAAGAAATTCTTAATACGTAATGTAGACAATTAGATTTCCTGAAATTCACGAAACAATACTTTGATAAAATAATGGATAAAATTCCAACGTTTCTAAATACCTTTCTCAATACGTAATAATGAATACGTGATTATGATTCAAGACTGGACACGAGAAATTAGAATAATACAACTTCTGACTGAGATGTGACTGAGATTTCTTCAGACTGTCTGAGCTTTGCATATTGGGAAAAGCCGAAAATCGCAGTGGGATGACCGAGATTTTTAGGTTGAATCCTGACAGGCAACGTCCACTGGACTTATAAGCAGAAAAACCTTAATGTATCCTCGTCTAATATTGAAATCTTTCACATGAGTATTAAAAGGCTCAATGGTTCTCTGAAATCTTATCCATCGATTGTATTGTCTTTTTTTTTAGCTATTTCGATTAGTCTTAGGAGATTTTTTTTTTATATTGAGGGATAGTGTGAGACTACCAACATATAATAGGGGCACAGAGGGCATCTTGCAACATCTTATAGTGCCACAGCGCGTGATTCGTAACATTTTTTCTGTTTAATAGCTACTAACCACTACTTTTTTCTTTCTAAGGAAACCCTCTCATAATTCATCAAACCTAGGAGTCACGCAACCTAGGAGGCAGACACGCAACCTTCTAAATATCTCCCAAATAGCGTCATGTTGCCAATTCGGCTAATTTGAACAGTGGGACTTGATGCTGGAAATTTTCCGTTGCCTTTCACAGACACGATTTTTTATTTTGTCATAACAGTCTTTTCTTCTTCGAAATTTCTTTGTTCATTATATTTTGTTCGTCTTGGCCTGTTTGTATCATTTTTTTTAGACCTTTCTAGACTGTCAGGCCGTCCTTCCTATTTGACATTCTTTAATTTACGCCTTTTTTTCTAATTTTTGTGCTCGGTATATTATTGCATTTTTCTAGGGCAAACTGGCAAGATTATATGCCCTCGTAAAAGAATCCTTCCCCTACTGTATGAGGTGTTTAGGGCCAGCCATCCTGTTTGAATTTCTTTAATTTACGCCTATTTTATAATTTTTCAATTTATGTACATTTTTTAACTCTGTTATCAAATTCCAACTCTTACAGATCAGGGTACCCTTTTGTATTTTGTTAAGTCCCTAGACATGGTGAAAACACTTTTTGGATAAATCAGCTACTGGTAGATAACATACCAATGGACTTTACAGTCTCTACCGGCGATGTTGACCTTCATTTCAAAGAGATTTCGGGCTTTCTATCTTATTTGGCTTTCTTTAATTTACAGGTTTTTTCTAATTTCCTATGAAACCGACTACTCTTTTTTTAATGCTTAACTCCTGTTTCTAGTATGTACCGAAATTACCATCCATATTTAATAATTTTAGTACCATTTTTCATTCATATTTCGGCCTCTAAAGCCCTAACAGGTTAGTAGGAGTCTTCTCCTAGCAGACACTAGCAGACCGCTTTATTTTATTCGTTACATAATAAAGTGGGAATAAAACGAAATATCTGAATTATTACTTTATAAGGAATCGTTCTTACCGGACTTTCCAGTCTTTAAGATTTTCCAATCAAGTTCTTTTAATGCAACAACATTTCTAATTATTTAATAGAGCAAGATTTTTTTTATGTAAAGAATCCTTCATATCGAACTTTTGACTGTAATATTTCTTAATTAAATTCTTTTTAATCTAATAGCTTTTATAATTGTTTAATGACATAAGGGTTTTTTTTGTATAAGGAATCTTTTTGGACTTTTAACACTTTAATATTTCCCAATTAAATTCTTTTTTATGCAAAAAGTTTTCTAATTATTTAATAGCAAAATCGTTTATTTTCATATAAGCAATCGTTGATTTTGGGCATTTAAGTCTTTAAAATTTCCCATTTAAACTCTTGTTAATGAAACACCCTTTTTAATTATTTACTAACGAGAACCCTTTTTTTTATTTTTGGGAGCTTTGAGACAAGGGTAAAAAACACCCGAGTGGACTTTAGAGTCCCTACCGGTAATACGTATCTTTATTTTATGGGGGCTTTGGGCCATCTTTCCTATTTGGCTTTCTTTAATATACAGTTTTTTCCTAATTTCTTGAGAAACTGGCTGATCTTCAATCCTTTAAACCACCTTTTTTATTTAACTCATACTATATACTAACATTAGCGCACACATGTAATCATTTTAAAACCACATTTTCCATTTTTAGGCTGTCGACCCCCTTGATACATTAGGGTTTGAACTCTAGGTCCCATACTGCATGAACGTTTGTTCCTGCATTTCATTTTGCAAGTAAAGACTAAATAGCTTTCAAATTTTAACAGCTAATGATTCTTATTTACCATTATTTATAGATTTTAAATGTTTCATTTCTCAATATTTTCATGACCAATAGTGTACTGGGATTATTGCAAAGACAATTTCCGATATATTTCACCTGCATACACCCCTAAAAAAACTGTCCTGGAGGGAAACTACTCGAATTGACTTTTAATATAGCAAGTTCAGCCCATTCAGAGAAGCTTTTTATGCGATTTTTGAGCCCTATTTTCATGCGAAATACTATTTTTTACACAATTTTCTATTAAATTTGCAGTCTTTAGGGCAAACACATATAGAAACCAAGCATGTCACTTATAAATCGGCCGTCGCAGACCTACGAATCCCAGCCCTTAAAGAACGCAAGCACCATCTAATGTGTAAATTTGAATATTCGTGCTCTTGGGTGATAAATACCTGCCCATACTACCCCCGCCACCGCAGTCAACAAAAACACTTGCCACAAGAAGAAGCTTGAAGCAGTGCAAAGCAAGACGAATTCAGTAGTCCATTCATTCCTTTTTTTTACTGGTGTGACAAATCATACTTAGTGTCTATTATGTTGTGAGAGATAGCACAAATTAGTTTCGATCCTCGCCGTAGCTACGATAACTATTTTATTAAATGAATCTTGATGCGATTACCCATGGGAAAAAAACATCAAATAAACACATAAACTTGAGGAGTTTAATATATATGGAATCACCATACGTGACAAGTTCTTTTGGTTTGCATATTGTTATCAAAAGTCTTTTTCAGAGTTTCAGGCCTTAATAGCTATTGTCAATACTTGCTTACAGTTCGACACCATATGCTGTTTGACCTAAGTTCAATTCAAATAGCGCTCAGTGTAGAAACTCGAGTAAGTGAATTCCTGGATATATCTTTCATTTCAATACATCTTCAGAATGTTCTCTAATTTTGATAAATTGAGGGCATTTTTAACAGAGTTTTCTTTTAGTTACTATATCTAATTTTCTTAAAAGTTTAAATCTTGAAGTCATAGAAGTTTAGATATACTGAAAGCATATTTCTCAAAACTCTCAAGTATTCTATGTTTATTGATTTTGGACAATGGTCGAGCTTTACTATGTGTAAATTAAAGTATATGTCGAAATGTATAGCTTAAAAATGTTTCAAATTCAGGCAATAAAAAAGACAATTAAAACTGAAAATAAAAAGGAAACAAAAAAAAAATGAAACTTAAAACAAGATTTTTTGCAGCTATTAGACAATTTCTAGTCTTCCCAGCCAAACTATATAAAAAGACACATCGTCATCATCCCAAAACAATAAAAAGACATTCTCTCTGATTTATAATTCTCCCCGCTCTGTTCTTACTAAAGTTGTGTGTCCTTTTGACGAGCGTAGTTGACAGATATGCAACAGAAAATCTCTGTTACTTTCCGATGAGTTTTCAATATGTAAAACGATTTAAACCCACCAGTTTTAGAACAAAAACCCTTTCAAAGAACTTCACGCACATATTATTCAAAAATAGTACAAGTAATACCAAATATAAAAACTGTCTAACAGTGCCTTATGACAAGAGTGCCTTATGGCACCTTGACAAAAGCACAAGCAAAAACAGAAAGAAAAAAAAGGTATAAATAAGTATTCTACAATAATCTTGTGCCAGGACATTGCTATATATGGTAGGACCCAGAAAGAAGAAAAAATTAGTAATCCCAGCAGTAGATATAAAATATTTACTTACCAAACTTGACTCATCTGGTGACGCAAGACTTAGTAAAAGAACACTGACATTTACAACCACAGGTCCTGAAAATGGACAATAAATCAAAATCAGTTAAACCTGCATCAAGAAAATTTTCTGTTTTCTATCTAATTTTCTATTTATATAAGCAACAAGAAAAAAAAACAAAAGATAGTTCAACCATTAGGTTTTTTTTAAATTTACTTATCTTTAATAGAGCTTGTGTGGATAGTATTACTCTCTTCTGTCCACTCCCAAATAAATAAAACTGGACAATAATGAACAAAATCTTAGCTGAATCGGCTCATTTGAAATAAGCTTTTGAGATAAAAGGTCAAAAAGAGTAGGCGTGAATTAGTAAGAAACGTTGTGCCTCAGTATGTTATCATAAATTACAGATAACCGCAAAGCCTATTCCCCTTGAACTTTTAATTACAAACTGCCTATATCGGTTGCACGCTAAAATAGTATTAGTCAATCTCCAGTCAAATTTAGAGCATGAAGATTGACAAGAAATACATATTGAAATATAAAGGACCAAGTGAGCGAAAGAGATTTAAAACTTGTTCTTAGAATTTGACAAATAAGCGTAATCTCCATGATTTTATTTATTTTTCAACTAAAAGGTATAATTATCGACACGCCCACGGGTTGCTTTTGCGCAAGGATAGTGTTTGAACAGAGGACGGGAAATTGTAAATCAAGGAGGCACACTTGTGCCTCTATAAAGAGGCGACCCACCACAATGTTAAGCGATTTCAGGTCCTAGAGGTCGCAGAGAGACGGCGGTAATCGCATTTTGTAGCCCAAGCTCAAACTAAGAAACTTGCAAAATTTCATCCTCCTCCGACTTTATCTTCATGGGGTAAACTGGGCCGGAAGTTTGGACCCTCCCACCACAGCCCCCCCTTTAACGTTGTCCGATTGGGCTGAAATTTAGAGGTTAAGCTTTCCTAGGGCCCGGGAGCTTATCCTCGAAATTTCAGCTCAATCCGATCACTCCTTCCCTGTTTTCAAAAAACCAAATATAGCCACTTAAAATTCATCATTTCTTTTTTTTCTTAGCCACGCCTACAGGCCACAGTTGGCAACGGATCCGGTTGAATGAGGACTCATTCGAAGCAGAATTCGACCTGTTAGGGCCTTTTGATATTTTCAGACCGAAAAAATTATCCCCCGAATTTACAGTTACGAAAAACCTTGTTTTCCTATATTAGCCCATGTTAATTTTTTCCACCACAACCCCCCTTTAACGTTGTCTGATCGGGCTGAAATTTAGAGGATAAGCTTTCCTGGGGCCTGGGAGCTTATCCTAGAAATTCCACACAAATACTTGTGTGTTAGTTTTCGGAAAGACACACCTTCCTAGAGTCTCAGACAGGTTGACCAAGAATTTAAAATTGACATAGGACCATTAGATTGCCTGGAATGAGAGGCAAACAAGGCACAGCCGCCTATGGTCTTAGGAAGTTGACCAGGAATTTAGAATTGAAACAGGGCCATTAATTTGCTTGGAATAACAGGCAAACAATCGTTTAAAGCCAGGTTGACCAAGGTCGGCAGGTTGCCCAAGGGCTGAACAGCTGATCATCCGTTCTATGCGCAGGCCAAACTGATACAGTGGAACTTTCCAGGAATACATCCGGTAGATTCGCTTATCGTCGTTTTCGGTGGCCTGCACATAGAAATAAATATCCTGAAAGTACTAGGAGACTGGATGGAAGGATCTGAATGGGGCGACCTTCTCATCCAAGCTGATGTCACAACGACAGGAAGGGCAGATGCAATTTTTAAAGGGTCGCATGTTACTAGGTCCCGTTATGCTCATCAAGTAACTACTTCAGTCCTTCATATCCTTAGGCGAAAAGTATATGATGAGTATGCTGCTGAGAATGAAGAGAGCGACAATGAGGTGCTATCTTTCGATAAATGGTGTGAATCAAGAAAAGAATTCAGCGCTCAATTTAGTTACTGGTCAAATGTACTTGATATTGAACTGATTTTGTTGATGTTCGTACGATCCATCCCCCAGGCAGATTTTATGCTTTATGTCGCTGCTCTGCAAAAAATTCTGCCGTGGATGTTTGCTCTGGACCAGACAATCTACGCCAGATGGCTGTTGGTGCACATTGAAGACATGAATGCCCTCAGTCCCCAGAACCCAGCTGTATTTTGTGGGTTTATGAAAGGAAACTTTACACTTCGAAAGACAAAACATACTTTTTCTTCCATGGCAATGGATCAAGCGCATGAACAGATGAACAAGAAAATGAAAGGAACAGCCGGTTTGATTGGACTCACCAAAAACACAAATGCCATGCAACGATGGATCATATCAGGTCTTGATGTTTAAAGGGCTGTTGAGGAGTATGAAGAAAGTTTCACAAACCCTTCTTCTGAAGAAATCTTCTGAAGAAATCTTCTGAAGAAGAAGTTTCTTCTTCTGAAGAAACACACCAAAATTACAAATGCAATTCATGGGCCATCTTCAGAACTTTCTTCAAGTCAATTAAGGAAAATAGAGGTCTTATAATAGATTTGACGAATACAAGAGCACACGCCCTTTTCTAGGCCAATCAGGGATGTTTCTAAGCCTAATGAATACTGCGGGGAATACATATTTCTAGGAAATTGATTTGCATAATGTACAATGATGAAAATCTAACAAGGAATTCTAATGCATCATGAGGTGAATTAAGGAGCTAATAATTTTCTCTACTTTAGTGTGAGAGATAAACTCTGGAATTATTATTTTGAGGCCTTAATAATGTAACTAGGACATCTTAGATAATTTTCAGAAATTCAAACCAGATACAATGAAATTAAGAGAGATTGAGAGAGAGATTGAATATATTTAACGGGAGAATTGTTTTCTGGAAATTTTAAATGTGTCAGTGCACAGCTGCCAAAACAAAGGAACCGTCTGAAATTAATTGACATTTTAGGGGATTATTTGGGCAAAACAGATTGAGACATTTTAGGGGATTATTTGGGTGAAACAGATTGAGAGGGATTGAGAGAGATTAAGAGAGATTGAGAGAGATGAAGAGAACGTTGGACAAATTTAGTAACTGGATTTAGTGATTTGATGAGTTTGGGCTTATAAATTACGCCTAAAAGGCCTTATTTTTCTCCTCATGTAAATTTTGGGTAACGAGATGACTTCTTTATTTGAATATTCTCATTTATTTGAATGAAACTGTTTAATAATAATGAAAATAAGGGTACTATTTTCCTTCACAAGATATAATTTCAGAGACTTGTTAAAGAAGTTTGGCATAGGTGAATCCTACACTATTGAGATATCTTTAGTGAGGAAATATATATTTTAGAGAATACAGCTCAGAGGTCTGAGGCAGCTGGATTAGCTTTAGGTTGGCATTTTTCTCCCCTATTTAAATTTCAGAGAGTTGTTCAGGAAGTTTGGTATAGGTGATTCACGTATTATTGAGATATATTTAGCAAGAAAATATATATTTTAGAGAATACAGCCCGGAGATCTGAGGTAATATGGTGGGTATAAGGTTAGAAAAGTTCTTGGTTTCAGGATATTTCTGTTAAATGACTACCTTTTTGAATATTCTTGTTTATTTGATTGATACTGTTTAATAATAACAAAAATAAGGCTATTTCCTCCACTTGGTATAATTTCAGAGAGTTGTTAAGGAAGTTTGTCATAGGTGAATCCTATATTATTGAGATATCTTTAGCGAGGAAATATATATTTTAGAGAATACAGTTCAGCGGTCTGAGAAAGCATGTTGGGCATAAGCTTGCTATTTTTCTCAACTAGGTATAGTTTCGGAGAGTTGTTAGCCCCACTTCTTTTTTGAATATTCCCATTTATTTGATTGAAACTGTTTATTAATACTAAAAATAAGGGTACTATTTTCCTCCACTAGGTATAATCTCAGAGAGTTGTTAAGGTAGTTTTGCATAGGTGAATCCTATATTATTGAGATATCTTTAGCGAGGAAATACATATTCTAGAGAATACTGCTCAGAGGTCTGAAGCAGGATGATGAGCATAAGGTTAGCATTTTTCTCCTGGTATAGTTTCAGAGAGTTGTTAAGAAAGTTTGGTATAGGTGATTCATATATTATTGAGATATCCTTAGCGAGGAATTATATATTTTAGAGAATACAGCCCAGAGATCTGAGGCAGTATGGTGGGTATAAGGTTATAAAATTCTAGGTTTCAGGAAATTTCTGTTAAGTGACTCCTTTTTGAATATTCCCATTTATTTTATTGAAACTGTTTGATAAAAAATAATAAAAATAAGGGTACCATTTTCCTCCACTAGGTATAATTTCAGAGAATTGTTAAGGAAGTTTGGCATAGGTGAATCTTATATTATTGAGATATCTTTAGCGAGGAAATGTATATTTTAGAGAATACAGTTTAGAGGTCTGAGGCAACCTGTTGGGCATAAGCTTGCTATTTTTCTAAACTAGGTATAGTTTAATTGCGTTGTTAAAGAAGTTTGACATAGGTGAATCCTATATTATTGAGAAATCTTTAGCGAGAAAATATATATTTAAGAGAATACAGCCGAGTGATCTGAGGCAGTATTTTGGGCATAAGGTTGACATTTTTCTCCACTAGGTATAATTTCAGAAAGTCGTTAAGGAAGGTTGACATAGGTAAACCCTGTATTATTCAGATATCTTTAGCGAGAAAATATATATTTTAGAGAATACAGCTCAGAGATATGAGGCAGCATGTTGGGGCATAAGCTTGCTATTTTTATCAACTAGGTTTAGTTTCAGTGAGTAATTTTTCAAAGAAGTTACAAGTTTTTTCGCTTATGTTCAAAAGTATTCTATCAGAAGTAGCAAGTTTTCCTTAACACAACAAATTTTCTCATCAGAGTAACAACTTTTTCTTTAATACTAACAAACTTTTACTTAACACTCTCAAATTTCTCTTAGAAGTAATAGGTATTTTCTTAACAGTAAACGTTTTTTTCTAATAGCACCAACTTTTCTGTCAATGATAATAAATTTCTCTTAAAAGTAACAATTTTTCGTCAATGTTAACAAATTGTCCGTTAGAAGTAACAAGTTTTCTGTCAATGATTCCAAATTTTTCTTAGAGAATAACAATTTTTTTTTGTTATGATAACAAGTTTTCTGAAAGAAGTAGCAAGATTTCCTTAACACTAACAAATTTTCTCTTCGAAGTATCAACATTTTTCCTTAAGACTAACAAACTTTTACTTAATTTGCTCAAATTTCTCATAGAAATAACAGGTATTTTCTTAACAGTAACAAATTTCTTCTAATAACACCAAGTTTCCCGTCAAAGATAACAAATTTCTCATAGAAGTAACAATTTTTTGACAGTGATAACAAGTTAGCTGTTAGAAATAACAAGTTTCCTGTCAAAGATACCAAATTTTTCCAAGATGCAACAATTTTTTAATTATGATAACAAGTTTTCTCTCAGAAGTAGCAAGTTTTCTTTATCACTAACAAATTTATTTCTTTAAAGTAACAATTTATTCCTTATTCTAATAAACTTTTACTTAACACACTAAATTTCTCTATATATTTTAGAGAAATTTATATTTTAGACAATTCAGTTCAGAGGTCTGAGGCAGCATGTTGGGCATAAGCTTGCTGTTTTTCTCAACTAGGTATAGTTTCGGAAAGTTGTTAGCCCTGCTTCTTTTTTGAATATTTCCATTGATTTGATTGTAAATGTTTAATAATAATAAAAAGAAGGGAACTATTTTCCTCCACTAGGTATAATTTCGGAGAGTTGTTAAGGAATTTTGGCATAGGTGAATCCTTTATTATTGAGATATCTTTAGCGAGGAGACATATATTTTAGAGATTACAGCCCAGAGATCTGAGGCAGTATGATGGGTATAAGGTTATAAAAGTTCTAGGTTACAGGAGATTTCTGTTAAATGACTTCTTTTTTGAATATTCCCATTTATTTGATTGAAATTTTTGATAGTAATAAAAATAAGGGTACTTTTTTCACTCTACTAGGTATAGTTTGAGAGAGTTGTTAAGGAAGCTTGGCATAGGTGAATCATATGTTATTGAGATATCTTTAGCGAGGAAATACATATTTTAGAGAATACAGTTCAGAGGTCTGAGGCAGCATATTGGGCATAAGCTGTATATTCTTCTCAACTAGGTATAGCTTCAGTGAGTTGTTAAGGAAGTTTGGCATAAGTTTATCATATATTATTGAGATATATTTAGCTAAGAAACACATATTTTAGAGAAGAAAGCCCAGGGATCTGAGGCAGCATGTTGGGCATAAGGTTGACATTTTTCTCCACTAGGTACAGTTTCAGAGAGTTGCTAAGAAAGTTTGGCAGAGGTGAATCCAATATTATTGAGATATCTTTAGCGAGGAAATATATATTTTAGAGAATACAGCTCAGAGGTATGAGGCTGTTTTTCTCCACTAGGTAGGTTATAGTTTCATTGAGTAATTTTCAATAGAAGTAACAATTTTCTTCGTTTATGTTAAAAAGTTATCTAACAGAATCAGCACTTTCCTCAACACTAACAAATTTTTTCATCGGAGTAACAACTTTTTCTTTAATACAAACAAACTTTCACTTAACACCCTCAAATTTCTTTAAGAAACAATAAGTATTTTCTTAAAAGCAACAAATTTTTTCTAATAGCACCAACCATTCCGAGAATGATAATAAGTTTCTCTTAAAAGTAACAATTTTTCGTCAATGTTAACAAATTATCCGTTAGAACTAACAAGTGTTTTGTCAATAATTCCAAATTTTTTTTTACAATTAACAATTTTTTGTTATGATAACAAGTTTTCTGACAGAAGTAGTAACATTTCTTTAACACTAACAATTTTTCTCTTCAAAGTATCAACATTTTCTCTTAATACTAACAAAATTTTACTTAACACACTCAAATTTCTCATAAAAGTAACAGGTATTTTCTTAACAGTAACGAGTTTCTTCTAATAGCACCAAGTTTCCCGTCAAAGATAACAAAGTTCTCATAGAAGTAACAATTTTTTGACAGTGATATCAAGATTTCTGTCAAAGAAGCCAAATTGTTCTTGTAAATAACAGGTACTTCGTTAATGATTACACGTTATCTGTTAGAAGTAACACGTTATCTGTTAAAAGTAACAAGTTTTCTGTCGAAGATACCACATTTTTCTTAGAATTAATAATTTTTCATTTTCCTGTGATACTGCTAGCAGGTTCGTAGGGATATATTAGAAACATAGATAGGTTAACAGAACTTATATCAAAGTCTGAGAAAACCCCAATACTGAGCAATAATTTTGAAAAGACAATATTCTATCGTTTCTCTCATAGGGCTGTCACATCAACACTTAGAATGGACATTATTTTATTAATTTTTAGGGACCCTCCGTGCTTTCCGGCCACCACAGAGCTGACCGCCGCAACGGCCGTCCCCTACCCGCGCCAAAGCGGTCCGTTTTAGACCACTGTGGCGGCCACGGCCGCTGCTGCCGAAGGTCTTTCCGGTAGGGGTGGACCACACGGTCACAGTGGTCCGTGGCTGAGCCAACCACCGCAGCGGTGCCGTAACAACCGCAGCGGTCCATGGTCGAGCCACCCACCGCAGTAATGCCATGGTAAAGTAAAGTAAATGCCAGTATAGTAAATGCCATGGAATATTTTTGTAGCGTTGTGTTGTAGTTTATCTTGTCAGTGTTACATTCTGTTTATGTTTCAAAGTGCATTTTGCAATTTTTTCGTTGAAACGCATGACATGGAATATTTTTGTAGTGTTGTATTGTGGTTTATCTTGTCAGTAATATATTCTGTTTATGTTTCAAAGTGCATTTTGCAATTTTTGCATTGAAACGCATGACATGGAATATTTTTGTAGTGTTGTGTCGTTCGTTAGTAATCAGCAATGTGATTAATTTTAAAATGAGTAATGAGAGGATAATCAATCCTCCCCCCAACTGCTCCCAAATTGCCACAGCCAGTGTATCCAGTGCATCCAGTGTAACAGCCAACCTACTGTACCCGGGAAACCTACAATAAAATTTTTCTTATCACATAGGCTAAATTATATTATATGTTTTAAGCTATGTTTGTTTGGGTTCAGTAAGCGTGAGGGCACGCAAGCGTTTCAATGAAAAAATTCCAAAATACACTTAAAAACTTCAACAGAATGTAGCACTGACAAGATAAACCACAGCACTACACAAATATTCCTTGTCATACGTTTCAAGGAAAAATTTCAAGATGCACTTTGAAACATCAATAGACTGTAACACTGGAAAGATAGACCACAACACAACACCAAAAAATATTCCTAGTCATATGTTTCAACGAAAAAAGAATTCAAAAATTCACTTTGAAACATCAAAACAAATGTAACACTGACAAGATAAACCACGAAACAAAACTACAAAATATTCCATGTCATACCTTTCAACAAAAAAAATAAAAAATGCACTTCATCACAGAAGAAACATCAACAGAATGTAACACTGACAGGATAAACCACAACACAACACTACGAAAACATTCCATGTCATACGTCTCAACGAAAAATTCCAAATTGCACTTTGAAACATCAATAGAATGTAACACTGACAAGATAAACAATGACACAACACTAAAAACATATTTCATGTTGTACATTTTAACAAAAAATTCCGAAATGGTCTTTGCAACATCAACAAAATGTAACACTGACAAGAAAAACCACGACACAACACTACAAAAATATACCATGTCATACGTTTCAACAAAACAAATTCCAAAATGCACTTCGAAACATCAACAGAATGTAACACTGACAAGATTAACCACGAAACAATGCTACAAAAATATTCCATGTTATACGTTTCAACGAAAAAAATTCAAAAATGCACTTTGAAACATCAACAGAATGTAAAATTGTCAAGATAAACCACAATAAAACACTACAAAAATATTCCATTTCATACGTTTAAACAAAGAAATTCCAAAATGTACATTGATACATCAACAGAATGTAACACTGACAAGATAAACCAGAACACAACACTACAAAAATATTCCATTTCATACGTTTCTATGAACAAATTCCAAAATGTACTTTGAAACATCAACAGAATGCAACGCTAACAAGTTAAACCATGAAACAACTCTACAAAAATATTCCAGGTCATATTTTTCAGTGAAAAATTCCAAAATCCACTTTGAAACATCAATAGAATGTAACACTGACAAGATTAATCACTACACAACACTAGAAAAATATTCCATGTCATACGTTTCAATAAAAAAATTCCAAAATGTACTTTGAAACATCAACAGAATATAGCAATGACAAGATATACCATTGGAGGGATGTTGGGATGTTGTCATATGTTTCAACGAAAAAAATCCAAAATGCCCTTTTAAATATCAACTGAATGTAATAATGACAAGATAAACCATTTGAGCAATGGGGTGGGGACTTGGGGCCCAAGCATCAGAAGAAATTATCTGTAAAGTATCCATCTCAAATCATCGTGGTATGCATATTCTCAGGAGGATGAGTAAATGAGGCCTCGAAACAGATCACTGTTAACACCTACCAAAAATCAAATTGATAAATCGATTGTGCAAAAAACTTGTTACGATGTTGTGACATCGTAACAACATCGATGTTGTGAAACTTGTTAACATCAGTTGGCCTATGTCCTTGAAACAATACATTGAATGCATTTCTAAAATCATAATTTCGTGAAACTCTTGAAATAAAGAAGATCTTATTCAAGAACATTACTTTTAATCGTGACACAAGTGAATTTGGGCGAAATTCTATCTATGATATTTTATTAAAATCTGACAGAGTAGAGTTCAATTCACCAAACATAGTTGACCTCTGTCCAAGTGTTTTATAATTGAACGCTAATGAACCGAATCCAAGAAGGTCAAGGAGGCTAGCCTCCGCCTTTGCTTTGAAAAGAATTAGAGAATTAAACAATATGCCGTTTTATTTGATTTTGTATATTTGATTTGATATTTGATTTGTATATAACTATTGTTTTAAATTTTTTTGGTTTAGTTTTACTACTGATGACCGTCACTGCATACGTTACCGAAATATGTAGTATTTTTTGTGAATTTCTGTTACTGTTATCATCATCACTCTCTACTAAAAGGATTTTATCCCATTTCGAACTTTTATTTATCGTCATGGAAAGGCAGTGCGGTCTCTGAAATTATCTAGATCATTCTTGTATCTTATGGAATCATGGGTCACCCGTTCGATTCCTGTATCAAACACGAATTTCATAAAATCAATGGAGAGTTGTTTAGAAGCCAAACAATCATGTCATTGGATTATGTGTATGAATGTATGTATGTTTTTGCATTGATAGTGTTGTGTATTGATGTATGGATGCTATTTTATGGTTGGTGTTGCGTACTGATGTATGGTTGATTACGCTTATTGATGTATAGTGTCTATTTGATTTTTATTGTATGAATGTATGGATGTTGTTGTATGGTTCGTGTTGTGTATTAAGAAAAGCATCTTAAGAAAAGCATCATGTTCTTTCTGGATGTAACGTATTTCGTGTATTTCACAGCAGAATTTGCTCAGGCGTGTCAGTTTTGACGGTTAAAACACTATTTTCCATTAAAAACATTTAGGTATTATGAAAAGTTTTATCTATAGTTTTTGTTTCTTCTGAAATCTCAGCATCTGAATCTGAACTTGAAACTGAAGTTGAAAAAAGTCCTTATCAGTTTGATTATGTCTATGTTGATAACTATGAAATAGTTTTTTCGATATATTTATAAACAAAACTAATTAAATCCATGCTTACCTGCGCTAGGTGGAATTACGCGATTGTCATATCTCTCTTTGCTTAGTATTTGATCAAGGATTTTTTTGTCTGACTCTGTTTCAGCAAATCTGAAAATGAGAAACCAAGTTAATAATTGAAAGTTTGGTCTTAAAGCATCTGAGCTAAAAACAAAAAAAAACTTTTAAGAAGAATAAAGTCTAATCGGTGAGATTCAGTAGGAAAAGTTGGTAAAAATTATAATATCATATTTAGTTTGTTTTTATTTACTAAAGAATATTAAACCCAAGTGGATACAAAAATGTATCAGGGCTTAACCTTTTAGCTCAAGATCAAATTTTTGTAGTCCAAATAAAATAAGAAACCAAAGATTTTTTTTTTCATTTTTAAGC
Source organism: Artemia sp. Kazakhstan ARC1039 (assembly GCA_029168905.1). Lineage (NCBI taxonomy): Eukaryota > Metazoa > Arthropoda > Branchiopoda > Anostraca > Artemiidae > Artemia > Artemia sp. Kazakhstan ARC1039. The sequence continues at coordinate 8,505 of JAQQPU010011601.1, read as the reverse complement.
TGAAATGTCCTTGTGGTGGTTAAACCTTCTGGTAGCAACGCTCAATCCTTTACTATAACACTCAAAGAAGATTTTTTTGTGCATTTTACGGTGGTATGGGTATTAACATTCTATGAGCAGAGAATCCTCTTCTCTTGCCAGGTAGGCTCCATCCACTAGATCTTATATAAACAGCAGGTAAAATTTTAATCTACGATACTCAGGGTCTGAAAGAACTTTTGATTCTTCAAAGTGCACATAAAACGTCTTAAGGTTAGGAAGCTAACTGTTAGTCCACTAGACAAGGCAAATTTCAACTGAGTTGAACTGAGAACCTTTGATGTTTTTGCCTGCTAGCATGATCTCCGGCAAAGTGGGTTTTCCCAATGGCATGATTCAGGCCGTAGAAGAAGTTCTACATAGACAAATTTTTCGTCTTGAAGCCAATACTGTTTAGTTCCAGTAGAATAATGCATAAGCCTACTCTACCCAAAAAACTATCGTAATCATTGATCTTAAAGGGACTTCAAACATAAGTTTGCATATTTGAAGGTTCCTGACAGTCTTTGCAGGAGTCGATTATTTGAACCCATGCTTGGAACGCAACAATGCAAAATGACCTCCCAAGAGAATTCAATGTTTACCAAAACAATTGCACTTTCTTTCGCTTTTCTTTCGTTTTACACAATTCTAAACTATATATGATTGAAAACAATAGGTATTTTGAACAGTTTAATTGTTATTGGGCCATGTCTAGGATTTTCGTTTGTAGAGGGGATATGATTTATTCCTTGGGGAGGGTGTGGTTAAAAGAAACTTTACCAAACGCATCAAAATTGGTAAATATGCATTTTTGTAGCTTTTTTACGAGTGGAATTAAGTCTCTGGGTGAGGGAGGGGAGACGACTGAAGCCCAGTAGCATCCGTCACTCTAGATTCTTCGTTTTGGATGTTTTGCTCGAGTTAGGTTATGTGGTGACGCTGTCCAATTAAGTCAAAATCGGATTATAGTAAAAACATTAAGATGCAAATACAAAGTTTTGAAAGTTTATTAGGATAAAGAGCACATTCTGGTATATGTATACCGAATAGGAGATTTAGAAATCACCACTTCCTTGCTATGCACGCTGTCTAAATAAGTCAAAATTGGAATTTAAAACAATAAGACGCAAATACAAAGTTTTGAGATACTACTTTTTATTAAGATAAAGAGCACATCCTGGTATGTGTATGCTTAATAGGAAATTGAGAAATCACCACTTCCTTGCTATATGCGTCAGTGGTCCCAATAAGATGTGGTTGATGCTTGGTATAAAAGATGCATTTTATGGGAACGGAGAGCCTAATACTAATTTCATGTCAGACTGACCTCTGGTCCCTTTACCTTAGAAATATCTTGAATTATATGTCAAATATCGTGATTATTCAAGTGTCTTATTATATTATATCATACCATAGTATTCTTATAATTCTTGATTCCCTGAGACAACTAATCCCAGCTACCTCTTTATAGCCAGATTTTGTACCGTTGTGTATTAGCTGAAAAAAGTATTATTTTATGGACAACCTCTCTTCAATCTTATTTTAGTCCCTTGAATAATCCCAACTGGTACGCCCGATTGCTCAGGTCACAGCCTAAGGCACGCTACCAACATATATTTACCTTAGGACCAAAATTATCTCCCCTATAAAGGGAGTAATAAAGGTATCAACGACAACTTCACTGTACAACCATAAAATCGCTTTACCACAGCTGGTGGCAGTTGGAAAAACTGGGTCGAGAGGACTAAATATAAATTGTATATGTAAAATGGCTTTACCAGATGAAACATGGTTTTCCTATCAACGGTGCTTGAAATTACCAAAATTATACCAAAATAAGCCGGAATTTCAGATGTCGATGAGTGTATCGAAAAATTGAACATTTTCGACGAATTAACTGAGTCATTTAACGATAAGGTTAAAGAACAATGCGTTTCAGCAAGATTAAAGGGAAGTACTCTGAAACCCTTTGAGACAATTAAGGAAAAAGAGCCCAAGGACATTAAAACTCCAATCGAATCTTGTAAAACAATGTTCATAGAAACGAGTGTTTCCAAGAGGCGAAGAACAGAGTTAGTGACATTCAATGCCTCAACTAGTTTTAGGGAATATGCAGACAAAATTTGTCGGTTTGTATGCTTACAGTTAGAGAAAGTTGGAAGTGACGAGATGGTACAGAAAGTACAATTACATACTCTTACGCAAGGGTTACCAAAAAAGCTATTAAGGCTAAATATTATCACAGAAACCAGAAAATCTAGAGCAGGCTATAATCCTAGTAGAAACAGAGGTAAAAATTGACGGGGCCATGAAAATGTTTGACCAGATGTAAAAAAATAGCACAGGAAACCAAGAAAATGTAAACTATGGAAGGGGGCAAAAGCGTGTGAGCTTTGGGGAGCCAAATCACGGACCAGAAAGGCGTGAGGAAGGCCAAAATCTCCCACCTTGGACTGAGCCCTCCCCATTTGAGGACCAATCCCATGGTATTAGATCCTTAACGACTTGTAATACCAAGTTTTATGGGCACCCACCACCTCTTTCTGAGGAAAATAGTTGAGCAAACAGTGACAGGTCAAGAAAATACAGAACAAGCTATGGATCCCATGCAAGAGGACAAATAACCAAGCAATATAGGAAAAGATTCAATTGCTATTATTGTGGCAAACCGAATCCCTATGCAGCAGATTGTTAGCATAGAATGCATAAGGAAGGCCCAAGATACAAAACAGTACACCAATTCGAAGCAAGGGGGGGGGTGGAATTTAAGAAGTCAAGAATCAAATAATACCTGGCAAGCACCAAATAACATTCTGGAATTTATGCCTAGAACTCAAATGGCAAACAACACTAAAGGTCAAAATATTACCACTACAGAAAACTGAAAAAAAAAACAAAAAAACTTTTGGTCAAATGACAGTGGGGATTTAAACGGAGAAACCAGCCTTTAAGAGTCGACAGAGCTGAACCATTGAAAAGACCCCATTATAGTTTAGAATATTGTGATACATATACAAGTAATAAAAATCTACTGATTTTGAGTTGTTTTAAAATTGAGTGTTTCCAAAATTTACCGTGTTTACTGGAAGCGGGTGCGTCAAAATTCTTGATTCGAGAGGAAGTTTTTAAGATGTTTCTTCCTAGTGTAAAACATCGCGTTAGCACATACCAGAATACAATGACATCGGTAACAGGTCACAAGCTGACAATTTTGGGGGAATATCCATTAAAGTTTAGCACCGGGAATAAAGAAATAACAGCAGCTGCGATAATATGTAAACAACTCCCATTCCCTTGTATTCTAGCAGTAGAAGCTATAAGAAAAAATGGGATCGTGTGGGAACCCCTAACTGATAAAATATCCATAAAACAGCCAAATAAAACTAATAGGCAAGTTTTGGTAACAACAGAGAAAGATAGTGACAATTCGGGTTATAACTTAAAATTGAACGGGAAAATCACAATAGAAGGGGGACGAGAACTCAAATTTTAGCGACATCAAATACAAAGGGGGAAAAGAACAAAACAATGTATGCCATAATAGGGGGATAACCCCTCGAAGAATATCTCACAACTTTCGTGGAAAATCAAGTTATTAAAATCGAAAATGGTATCACATATTTAAAATTATCAAATCTAAGCAATAATAAAGTAAAGCTAAAGCAAGAAGTGTTAGAATCGGCGGAAAAGATTTCAAATACAAATATAAAATCACTAAGCAGCTCAGAATTAGGCGTAAATTTTACTAGCCACGAGCAAATGTCGTCAAAACCACAACCGGAGAAAAAGTATGGAATAACAAAAACTTAGTTTTTGAAACAGTTTAATTTAGTACATTTACAGGAGAATAGAAAAACTCAGATGGGAAATGTTCTTTGGGACTTTAGATGGAAATTTGGAAGACAGAAAGTGGATTACGGATTAACTCTCTTAATCACGCACAAAATACCAACACAAGGCCCTCCAATTAAAAAATCACCATATAAAATACCTTATCATTTAAAACCATGGCTAGATGACCAAATGAGAGAAATGAAAGAACAGGGTATAATTAAAGAGAGTGTTAGCGAGTGGTGTTTTCCATTGGTAATAGTCAGGAAAATAGACAATACCTGGAGATTATTCATAGATTTTAGAGCGCTAAATGGATGTTGTTATGAAATTGCCACGAATTGATACGATATTAGATTCGCTGGGAGATTCGAAATACTACACTAGTTTTTACCTAATAGGAGATTGGCAAATAGCCTCAGACCCAGAAACAAAGCACAAGGCAACAGTAATCTTAAACAATGGAAGAATGTTCATATTCAAAAGTATGCCTTTTGGGCTATCATTTAGTTCAAACTGCTTTAGTTGGCTGATAAACTTATTATAAAACAAAAAATCGCGAAGAAAGGAAGAAAACGAGGACAATTAACAGCCAGTGAAAAAATTGAAAAATTATGCAAATATTTCGGTCAAGACCTCCGCTTGACCGTGCTCAGTGCAGAATAAAACTGATAAAAATATAAAACCAAACCTTAAAATAAAAACACCAAACTAAAATTGGACGATCCTTTCCTAGCAACGGTGAAAGGGTAACTAAATAAGAAACACAAGTCTAAATGGCATTTCAAAATTTCATTTTGCGTAAAACACTCTTAAGGGCTGATCGCTTTCCAGTTTGACTATTATCGGAGACTCTATTCGATTGCACAATATAACTTTGTGGATGTATGTAAAAACGATCAGAGTTAATAATTTTGTCATAAATGGGACTTAGAAAAATTTCTCCAGTGTCCCTATTGGAGCTATCTTTTGGTGAATGTGCTTTTTAATTTCAACTGCCTTCCTGAAAACCTGCGTGAGACCTTTAACGGGGAAACCGATGGAGGTTTCGTCAAACAAAATGAAATGATGTGGACTCTTGTACACATGTTGCGCCAAGGCGGAATCAAAACCTTCAGGCCTTTGGCGTAACCTCATGGCCTTGTCGATTGAGGACTTATGTTCAGATAACCTCTCCCCTAATTGCTGTTGGGTTCTACCAAAATAATAAAAGTTATAGATATTTTATCCAACACCCATACTTACAAGCCCATAGATTCATACCCCACCGATAACTTCAACCGTTTAGTACGAAAGGAGCTAGGAATTCTGCAAACTGAAAGACTTATTACTCCACAAATGTATAAATTATTTTATCCTAAAGGTTTTTCAGCTCCTAAATTTTACGGGCTCCCAAATATCCACAAAGATGAAGTTCCTCTACGCCCAACTTATAACTCTCTTATAACTCTCTGACTGCCAGATTGGGGAAATGGTTGTCAACACTTTTTAACCCCCTTATGCAAACGCAAACTTCATACATAAGAAATTCAGTTCACCTTGTTGGAAAATTAAAAGACATTGAAATAAAACAAGATACAATTTTGGCCAGTTTCGATGCCTTTCCATGTATGCGTCTTGCGACATTAAAAAATGTTAACTAGCTCTTCAAAGGAAATTAGAAGATAATATTGATCAAATAGACTACAAAACACTGGATATAGAAACTATTATGCGTCTCGTCTGTCTTTGCAATATCATATTTCCGATATAATAAACAATTTTTCACCCAAATTAGGGGTTTACCCATGGGTACAAGTCTTTCACCATTTTTGGCAACTTTTTATTTGGAATTCGTTAAAATCTCTGCTCTGGAAAATTTTCCTATGAAACACCGGTTCTGGGGTTGGTTTGTGGGTGATGTTATTTCTGTTTGGGAACATGGAGGGGAGTCACTTAACTCCTTCTTAACTCATCTAAACACTTTGAACTCTAACCTTCAGGTCACTTTAGATCTAGAACATAACCACAAACTTCCTTTTCTAGATGTTTTAATTTTCAATAAGTCTCCTGGACTTGAATTTTCTATTTATAGAAAGCCTACGCATAACGATAGGTATTTCCATTTTTCCTCCAACCACTCTCCCTGCATAAAAAGAGGAGTTGTTTTTTCTTTGGTTGACCGAGAAATAAGAATATGCTCAGAGCCTCACATCGACTCAGAATTGAACTATATTAAGCACATTTTATTTTGCAATGGTTACCCTATAAAAATACTTGAGACCATTATAGACAAAAGACGAAAAAAGGCATAAAAGAATGCATCAAATCCACAAACCCCAACAGATACCGTCCCATTGGTGGACGATAAGAAACTTTTCACTGTTCTACTTTAAATTCCCAAATTGAGTGACAAATTGAAAACAATCCTTAAAAAACATAATGTCGCCTTTAAGAATTCAAATATTACACAGAACTTTTTTTTTAACAACGGCAGAGATAATACCAGCCCCATTCTGGGTAGTGATATTTATAGAATTCCTTGTTCTTGTGGCTGCTTTTATGTTGGTGTAATCCCAGCTGGTACGCCAGATTAGTCAGGTCAAGCCTAGGGCACGCTGCCTAAGTTTATTTACCTTAGGACCACAAATATCTCCCCTATAAAGGGAGTAATAAGGCATCAACTACAACTTCACCGTAATACCTTAAACTCACTTTACCAATATTACAGAAAGAAAATATACAAAAATTTTGTAGCTGGTTTACGAGTTGAATTTAGCTTTTGGGCGATAGGGGATGAGCTGAAGCCCGGTAAACCCTTCACTCTGGATACGGCCTTGACTTTTTTTGACAAGACTTCCATTCTTTTTTATTTTGCTTTCGCTTTGAAATCGCGTAAAAGATACATTTCTTTCAATAAAGCACGAATGAATTTTGTGCTATAATTGGGGTGCAATGCTGATGACCTCCCACTTCATGTATTCAGTAACTTCTCTTCATTTTGAATTTGAGGTGAATAACAGTTTTATTTTTGGTGTATTATAAGTTCATTATTAGTTTCGTTTATTATTAACTTTAATATCTGTTTCTTTTAGCTTTAATATCTGTTTTCTAATATCTGGTCTTTAGAACCATAAATGGGGTACAAGGAGGACGACTTGCAAAAAAATTATTTTTTTATTTAATACAAAATAACAAACAGCTAATTTTTCCCGAATTTCTAAGCATGTAGTTCTTTTTATATGTTTGCACTTTTCTGCCTTATTGTTTGTGAGCCTAGAATCACCATCTTCACAAAGCCTAGAATCCCCATATGCTGGTCAGAATTGAAGCATATTGTGTACGCAAAGAAAGCTCTCAGGTGAATTCAAAAAATTATTATATCAATCGATCATTGTTGTGTTAAAACAACACTTCATATTATAACCCAAAAAATTGCCAGTACTGACTTTGAAAAATTCAGATTCACTGACCGTTCATATTTTGTATGCCATTAAATACGATAAATACATTTGAATCTTTATTGTAAGTTTTTCTCTAGTATGATTTTAAAGTATGTTTCAGTATTAACACTTACTTTTGTCAAAAAAAAAAGTTAAGGAAAGTCGAATTTCTTTAGTGATATGGAAAAAACTTACGTCGGCAGTTTTCTGTCCTCGTGGGATTGTCCTGGCTCAAGGAATTCCAAGTCTACGAGATCCATGTCTTCTGCTCTTACTGGAGAAGCATAACCAGTAATTAATATCATAAAAACAGCAGCTTGCTGCATAATTATGAAGAAAATGTCTTGTCGATTCCTTCTGAACTGGATCATACTTGAACCAAAGGGGCAAGGCCTGGAATACAAGATGAGAGGTTTGTATAACTCAAAGATAAGGTAGTAACTTTCTCCCAGCAAGAGAATTTAATCCCATCAATTCTTAACAAGAGAATATTGTTTTGTACTTTGAAACTCATAGTGTGAGTCCTCATTCTGAGGAACTACAGATTTACCCTGGAAAGATGAAAATAACAGCGGGTGCTACATCTGTTTACGCTTTATTCGATAAAAAAAAGATCGATCTACGCCTTAAAAAGATTAATAAAAACCAAGAGAGTAACAAAAATACTTTAAATGCTTAACCATAGCAATCATTGACATTGCATTTGAGTTGAGTCTTATAACGTTTAGTTCATAGATACTAGTAGTGGGCCATTTCAGGTTCTATGACATCTCTAGGGACTACTCCTTTCTTCAATAGGCTCAAGAAGAATGTTTAACAGTGATTTCCTCTTTTGGCGACCAGGTGTCGCAATTTTAGGCAAAATTTCCGACCAGGCAAGATTTGGCACGACCAGGTGTCACAATTTTAGGTAAAATTCGTAGGTGTTTCAGCTTCTTGGAATGTGGTCCATATAAAACACAAGTTTTAATAATAAGCAAAGTTCCTAGCCCCTCGCACATGTTTCTAGGTGAAATTTCCGCCCAGGCAAGATTTGGCACGATCAGGTGTCGCAATGGTAGGTAAAATTCCCAGATGTTTCAACTACTTGGAATGTAGTCCATATACTAGAAAAGTTTCTACCCTCTTTGACCTGTTTCTAGGCAAAATTCTTGCCCAGGCAAGATTAGGCATGCCCGGGGCAAGATTAGGCATGTCTGTGGCGATAAAAAGAAGGGTACTGTCCTTGATT
>JAQQPU010011600.1:3137-13849 GCA_029168905.1 Artemia sp. Kazakhstan ARC1039 | reverse complement strand
TTTTTTTTTTAAGAAACAGGTGGGAAACCTGCCACCTAGCCTTGCATCAGCTGGGATAAAACCAGGAGCCCGTTTTGCCAAGCAGAAATCAATCCACTACGCTGGCCAAGGAGGGGGGGGGATCCTCTCTTACTGGGAGACAATATTTTATTTGTAAAATCATTCTTTATTTCGAAAAGCAGGTTCAATGAGTCTTAGAAAGTATTTAAATCTATGTGTAACATATTATTTTATACCATATTACAGGAATAATTAATATTACATTTAAAAAATTATTACTCTTAACTGTGATTAAATAAAAAACAAGTTTTTTCTGCTCAAAGTAAGGAGCAACATTAAAACGTAAAACGAATAGAAATTATAACGCATATGAGGGGCGTTTATCCCTTCTCAACACCTTGCTCTTTACGCTAAAGTTTTTCGGCACTTTTAAAAAGTTACTTATTGTTCTAATTAAACGACCATGGAAATATCCATGAGTCGACCATGGGGATATTTCAGGAGTTGTTTCAAAGAATTGGGACAAAATTTAATCTTTAGCGTAAAGAGCAAGGCGTTGAGGAGGGGAAACTATTTTTTTTTATTTAATTTCTGAAAGAAATTTGGCAGAAAAATCCCCCTCCCCATGGAAATATCCTCTGGAGAATTCAATCCTGGTGAAAATTTACCCCTGGACAATTATCCTTAACGTGTCCACACGTAAAACTGAGCCAGTAAAGAGAAAGCAAGACATATAAAGAAATTTCATATAAGAATTCTGGTGATTTCCCCCAGTATTTCTGTAAATTTCTCTTGAAAAGTTCACCCCCTGGAAACTTCCATCTCCTTGGTAAATTCTCCCCGTGCAAAATTCCCCCAGCAAAAAATTCGTCCTCTCCTCCCCATCTGAAAATCATGCATACTGCCCAATAACAAATAGTATACGTAAATAATAGGCACATTTTATAAACTTAAAGACATTTCTCCAGGGACTGTGAGGGGTCATGTTATCTCCAAGGACGTAGTTATTGGGCCTTCCAATTATGCTAAACAAAATAGCTATATCACAATTTCGATCGAATGATTTTGGAGTAAAGGTCACGTGGGAGGGGGCCTAGTTGCCCTCCAATTTTTGTCACTTAAAAAGCCCACTAGAACTTTTAATTTCCGTTAGAATGAGCACTCTCCCGATGTTTTAGGCCCACTGGGTCGATATGATCACCCCTGAAAAAAAAAAAGAAACAAACAAACAAATCAAGACGCATTCGTGATCTTTCTTCTGGCAAAAAAATATAAAAATCCACATTTTTGCAGATAGGAGCTTGAAATCTCTACAGTAGAGGTCTCTGATAGGCTGAATCTGATGGGGCGATTTTCATTCAGATTCTATAACTTTTACAGGATATTTACCCCTTTTTTGGAAATTGAGGCACATTTTTCAGGTTCGTAACCTTTGATGAGCAAGAAAAAATTTAGTTAAACTTATATATTTGAAATCAGCATAGAAATTTTATTCTTTTGATATAACTATTGGTATCAAAATTCTGTTTTTTATAGTTTCGGTTACTATTGAGTCGGATCGCTCCTTACTTACAGTTCGTTATCACAAACTGTTGGATAATTACTATTGCACAATATTTCATAAATTTTATAACTCCATGCTAAATCACGTGAAAATGTGCATTGATATACTATCTTTTACATAATACAGTTGTAACTTTAGATTTGACAATTTGACTGACACTTGGATGTTTGTTCAAAGTACTAATGTGTAAACTTTGCGCGCCGATTTCCCAATATTGACTTAGATCATTCTTATCTATTTTTTATTATTATAAAGAGAATTGGAAATTTATAATAATTATTAGTGGAAATAAGAAAATGTACCGTATTATTTGTTTTATTGCTACTTTGGCACTGGCATCAGCCATTTGCCCAAATATTGTCACCAAACCTGACTTCGATTACACTCAGGTAAGTCATCATAAGGGTATAGTTAAAAGTGCATAGTGCATAAAGTTTATATTCCACATACTTTGTGAATTGCGCATGATAATAGACTATAAGAGTACAGTTCAGTCAAGCCTGAAATACGAAAATAGCTCAAGTCGCCAAATTACGTACGGGATATGGAATTAGCATGGCCGTCGAGCACAACTTTGACTTCATCCAGAAGCAGTGACGGATCCAGGGGAGGGGCGAGAAGGGCGCCCCCCCTAACATAGTCTAAAATAGTGTAATTTACTTAATTAAAGCAAGTTTGCGTCAATTAAACTTGCTCCTAACGCGAGTTTATCGGATCAACCTATTTTGCACCCCCCCCCCACCTAAAGAAAATCCTGGATCCACCAATGTCCAGAAGTGCGACTATAACCCGGCTTGGGCATCACCTTTCAGTCAAACAGAGCTTATTTTTTAAACCAGATTTATTTATTTGGATAATTAAATAATTTTTTATTTATTTATGTCTTTTTAAATTTATATTATATATATTTAAATAAATACATTTATTTAAATACTTTTTTAAATTAAAGAACAAAGAAATAGCGTATCTTCCTATTTAATTTCAAAAATAGTAGCCGATGAGAGCTTTCTAAATGGTAAATCGATTGGTCCGCCATAATCAAGTTCAAATAAGTAAGATGGATCTATATCTGAATTGAAGTTATCAAGTATTTTACAATAGGTTGTATAGGTTGCGTCAAGACTGGGCTGGGTAACTGTAGGACAGAGAAAAGTCAAGACAGATAGTCCAAAGTAATTGAGAGGCAAATGTTTAAATGGCTGGGGCACGGGTAAATGGCAGGAGTATGCATGACTCTCTTATTGGACACATACTTGTCAGGTTAGTTTTTGGAAAGGCATGCCTGCCTAGAGTCTTAGGCATGCTGATCAAGAATTCAAAAAGAGGTAAACAAGGCACACCCGCCTATGGTCTTAAGAAGAATTTAAAATTGACATAGGACCATAAATTTGCTTGAAATAACAGGCAAACAATCGTTTAAAGCCATCTTTATCTTTCAAATAGTACCTATTCGTTGCCTAAGCTGCCGTTGAGTTGACGTTGATGAGTTCTTTTTTATTTTGAATAGGACATAATTTTATTTAGTAGTTTGTAGTACATTTTTTCAGTAGATACAAAACAACAATTTATAATAAAATCAATTTACTAAACCCAAACGGAGTGAGACAGCATTAGGGAGGGGTTTAGTCACCCTGCATTTAAAGCTAGATTCTAATCTGGAGATATTGGAATCCAAGATTATTGGCTAATCCAAGATTATTTTTAAGAAAGGAAGATTTTTATTCTCAGAAGTTTTCCTTCTGCATATGTTGTATTCAATTTCGGACCCTAAAATGGTTAGAGGTTTGTTCCTTGGCAAAATTCGTTTTATCTCCAGTGGCATATATGTTTTTTTTTTTACCAGAAAATAACTTCCAGTCTTGCTTTTTTTCTAATCTTAAACATGAATTTTAATGTGCCTTTAGTAATTATATCCCAATTTCTTGCATCTAATTAGACAGAAACATGAGAAGGGGATTTGATTTCCCACCCAAAAATATCAGGACCCCAACTGTTTTCATATGATTCACCCCTTTTACTTTTTATTGGCACCTCTTCCTCTGAAATATACATTCCTCTCTCAAAAATCTTTCCATTGTACTCATTTTATTCAACAAAATATTTTATTTTAATTTACAGCTAATTTATAACAGATATATTATTAAGTACTGATTTCAAATAAAATCATATGTTTTATTTTTCAAAAAAATCTTATCTTATTTCAGTTTTTGACTATTGTTACTATAACCTTTTTTATATTATTAAAATTATTATCATTTGAAAAAAGCATTACATGTTTTAGTATGCTGGGGATTGGTTTGAAATCAGTAGGATTGAAAATGTTTTCCAATACCAAATGTACTGCGTCAGAGCAAGATATGAAGGCACCGAAGGTGAGTTGTTCATTTTATCTCTTTTCTTCCTTTTTTGTGCTCTGCCATCAGTGGTGTTGTCCGGGAGGGGAAGGGGGGCAGTTTCCCACCCCCATTAATTTGGATAAAATTTTTTTGTATAGCCGATACCCGGGAATCTCCGGATTCGGACCCTTTTTGCCCCCCCCCCCCCCCAATAAAAATACTGGAGCTACGTCCCTGTATGCCATAATATCATAATCGATACAAATGATTTTCACTGGTGGGTATACTAGGAAATTAAAGGTCGCTTTTTCAAGAATTGGTATTACTTACAATCAGGGGGTGTCGTTTGGGGGGGGGGGGGGTAGTTTCCCACCCCTAAAACTTTGGAGAAACAAATTATTATATAGCCCATACCCTTGACTCTCCAGATTTGGACCCCTTTACCCCCTCCCCCCCCCCCGATAAAAATACTGGAGCTATGTCCCTGTATGCCACGATATCATAGACCATACATATGATTTTCTCTGGTGCGCAGACTAGAAAATTAAAGACCGCTTTTTCAAGAATTGGTATTGTTTACAATCAGGGCGTTGTTTGGGGGGGGGGGGGAGATCAGGAGGACAGTTGCCCCCTAATAATGTAGAGAAAAAATTGTACATTCCATGCCCCTTGACTATTCGGATATGGACCCCTCTTGCCCCCCCTCCCCCAAGAAAAATGCTGGAGATTCGACCCTGCTTAAAATCTTAGGTAAGTTGCATCAGAAGGTCAACACGCGAACCGATGGTTAATCAGAACATTATGGTAATTTTTGACACATTTATTTATTTTCTCTAGTTAGGTCAAACAAGTTCAAAAACTTGTTTACATGTAATGCTACGGCTATTGATCAAACAATTCGTGGTAAAAAAAAAAACTGTAAGTAAGGAGCGACTCGGCTCAATAGCAACCAAAACTTTAAAAACCAGAACCTTGACAACAAAAAACAAACAAAATTGGCTTTTATTGATTCCAATTTTATAAAATTCATTAAACTTAATGTTACCCATCAAAAGCTACGAGCCTGACAAAAATTGCCTAATTTTCGAAAAAAGGGGAGAAACAGCCCCAAAAAGTAAAGCAATCTTAATGAAAATCACATAGTCAGATTCAGCATATCAGAGAACCTTACTACAGTTTCAGGATTGTATATGCAAAATGGGGAATTTTGCCTTTTTTTTGCCAGAAGAAACATCACGGATGCGTGTTTATTTATTTACTTTTTCTCCAAGGATGATCATATCGCACCAGCGACCCTAGAAGATCGGGACAGGGCTCATTTGATCGAAAATCAAAATTTTTAGTGTTCTTTTTAAGTGGCCAAAAACATTGGAGGGCAACTAGCCCCTATTCTACGCCCCTTTTCCCCCAAAATACATCCGATCAGAATTTTGTCATAGCCATGTGATTCATTCTAGTTAAAAGGCCCAATAACTATGCCTTTTGGGAATCAGACACTCCCATAGTCCCTAGGGAAAGGGCCGTAAATTACATAATTTGACCATTGCTCGCATATAGTGTTTGTCATTGGGAAATTAAACGGATATTTTTTGGGGGTAGGTTTCACAAGGGCTGCTGAATTTGAATAAGATGTATTTTAAAAGAACTTTAAGACTTTTGCGTAAAGAGCGAGGGCTGAGGAAGGTGCAGCCCCCCCTCATATACGGAATAATTTTTATTCGTTTTAATTCTTAATGTTGCTCCTTACTTCCAGTTGAAAGGTTATGCTTTTTTATGTAATTGCTTGAAGGCAAGGTTGGCATAATCATGTCATGAAGTATTACAAGTGAGAATAGTAAGTCAAAAACAAGGCCTGTTATCATGATGTATGAAGGGCAAAGGTTTTCCACAAACCAACAGATAAATGTTGGCTACAACACCTACCAAACACTAAAAAGACAAGAACTAGAGTATCAAAAAGGACTTTAAAAATAAGATTCGTAGCTCGAAGTGCGGTCTTTTTAAAGAATGCAAATGAAAAGCAGTTGATGAGTGATGAGCCAAAAAGTAAGGCAAGAGAAAGGTGATACTGAGCTCTCAACTGCCACTCTTGGGAGACATCTGACAATTTATAAGCGGCCACGGAATTCCTGTGTTGTTTTAAAATTACTCTTCTGTGAATGGGCACCTGGCACTTTGACGATAAATCCGGTCAGTCCAGTTTGTATTAAGAAAAAAAGTCACTCAATGTATTTTTGCACTCCCTCGGCATTGTACGCCCCTATGCCCAGGTCTAATGGACCAATGCATAAATCCTGGCCTGGTCGTAAAGTAACAAACAAACAGTTATTCGAATTTAAGAAAAATTTTTCTGTGAGAAATATGCACCTCTACACACGAGGGCGTATATGACTTCATATAGGGATATACTTTCCTGTTTCACAGGAAACAAGAGATTACTTTCCTGTTTGACATACTACGGCTTCCTCATAAAATACTTCTTCTATGGTTTTATCTAAATTATACCTTGGTTTCTTCTGCTTTTACTCTATGGTGCGGATTTTTATTTCTTTATTAACTATTTGTCTATATTTGAAGGATACTTATAACTAATTCTATAAAAAACATTTCAGAGCCTGGAGTAGTTAGTGTGTACAATGTAGCAACAAGACCCAGCGGTGAATTCACTTCAATCAGTGGCAGTGCTTCTGCACCAAATGCCAGCGCTCCTGGCACCCTTGTAGTCGAATTTCCAGGACGTGAGTATTTCTTTTCTTTGTTGTTTTGTCTCGATTTATTATTTTACCATCAAAGAGGACAAAAAAGAAAAAGAAAAAAAGTTTTTTACGAAGAGACAAGAAATCACTGATTTTAATAAATGTTACTGATTTTAATTTAAATTTTACTGTTTGTAACTAATTTAATTTAACTCAACATTTACTGGATTTTGTTTCGTTTCAGACAAACAAGTTACTTTATAAAATATTTTCTAAAAAGTTTCATATTTTCTTATTTTCATTTTTTTATTTCAACAGTATTATTTTACAATCATTTTCAAAAAAGTCTTTACAAATAAAATCTTACTGTTTAGAAATGCTTATGCGGCACAACTTTTGACTCTGAGTTTAGTAAAAGCTTACGATCGTATATGTTATATTATACCATAGTCTTATATATTTTCAAGGTCACACAAATCTGATAAAATATAATACTTTTGAGCAGTTATTGGAGGAAGTCTGGATACTTCAAACAGAAAAACAATTTATTTTTCAGATTAGAATTTTCCTTCTTTTTTTTATATGACTTACTTTGCGTTAAAACTTTAATTGCATAGTTACACTGAATTAAAAAAAATGTATAAGTAGAACATTTTCTGCTGAATAAATCAAAGCTGAAAGTAATTAAAAGTAATAGAGGAAATTAAAAGAACCAGTAATTATATTATGCTGAGTCAGATTCAGACCAAAAACAAGAAAATTGATGTTCTAAGCTTATGCTTTTGTAATTGAAAAAATAAATCAAGGCAAATCTTCAATCTGATTGGTCAGTTTTACACATTACATTTAAAAGTTGACTATAGCTTGACTAACGATAATATACTCTTTATATTAATTTATGCCCAGGGGACATATACGGTGTTTATAGGAAGTGTTGTAGTAGAAACTCAAAAAGGGCTCATTCGATTGAGAATGCCCTTTTTATCCGGCTCAATGGTAACCGAAACTCTAGAAAACGGTATTTTGATACCAATAGATACATCAAAAGAATCAGATTTTAATGCTGATTTCAAATATATAAGTTTCATCAGGTTTAGTCCTACTTTATCAAAAGTTACGCGCCTGGGAAAATTTGGCTGATTTTCGAAAAAAGGGGGAAAGACCCCCTAAAAGTTACAGAACCTTAATGAAAATCACACCATCATATTCAGCGTATCAAAGAACCCTACTGTAGAGGTTTCAAGCACCTATCTACAAAAATGAGGAATTTTGCATTTTTTGCCAGAAGAAAGATCACGGATGCGTGTTTATTTTAATTTTTTTTCCAGGGGTGATCGTATCGACCCAGTGGTCCTAGAATATCGTGAGAGGGCTCATTGAAATGTAAATTGAAAGTTCTAGTGTCCTTTTTAAGTGACCAAAAAATGGAGGGCAACTAGGCCCCCTCACACGCTCATTTTTTCCCCAAAGTCACCCGATCAAAATTTTGAGATAGCCATTTTGTTCAGCATGTTCGAAAATACTTTGAGTGTGTCTCTTAGGATGACTTAATCCCCCGAACATTCTGGAGGGAGGGCTGAAAGCTATGAACTTTACCTAATGTTAACGTATAGTATTGGTTATTGGGAAGTATACAGACATTTTCAGAGGGGATTTTTTCTGGTAGTGGGGGGGGTCGGGGGTTATGTGGGAGAAACTTTCCATGAAGGAAGTTTTCATGGGGGAAGGGACATTGCTATGAAGGGGACGCCGGATTTCCCAGCATTATTTAAAAAAAAGATCAGAAATTAAAAAAAAGTTTTTAAACTGCAACAACAGCAACATCAAAAACTTAAAACGAACAAAAAATATTACATATATGATTGGGTTCACCCCCTAGTCAATACCTCACTCTTTAAGCCAAAGATTTTTTAGTACTTTCATAAGAGCTATTTATTCTAATTAACAGCCTTTGTGATTAAGCGGTCATTTTTAAAGAATTGGAACAAAATTCGAACTTTAGCTTAAAGAGCAAGGTATTGACTAGGGGGCGAACCTCCTAATATACGTATTAAAAACATATGAATATAGAAGTTCGTTACGTAAGTTAATTCGTAAGTTACGTATATTTATTACTAATAAAAACGTTCGTAAATAAAATTAAACACGTTTCGAGAAAGCCATTTAACCAAATAAAAGTAATTTAATGTGCAAAATTTGTTTTAATTATTCATGTACGGTGAGCCAAGACCAAAACCTGCATTAATTCAAAAACGTTCAAAAATTAAATAAAAAAAACAAGTTTTTTTAACTGAAAGTAAGGAACGACGTTAAAACTTAAAACAAACAGAAATTATTCCGTATATGAAAGGGGCTGTCCCCTCCTCAACGCCTCGCTCTTTACGCTAATGTTTTTGCTAAAGTTTGACTTTCTCACAACTCTATTTTTTTTAACAATAAAAAACTTTAGCGTAAAGAGCGAGGCGTTGAGGAGGGGACAGCCCCTTTCATATACGGAATAAATTCTGTTCGTTTTAAGTTTTAACGTTGTTCCTTACTTTCAGTTAAAAAAAAACTTGTTTTTTTTATTTAATTATAGTAAAGATCGATGTGGGTACAATGTATTATCTTTTTGTTGTTGTTGTTGTTTAAACCATGGTACTTTGTATCGAAGGAGTACTCGTAGGAACTTCGAAAAGGGCTCATTCGATTGAAAATAGAAAGGGCTGATGCCCTTTATAATAGTCGAAAGTGATTGGAGGGAAACTAAACCCCCTCCCACGCCCACACTCCCATTTGACTTTATGTTTAAAAACTAAATGTTACCATAAAATTAAATCAAAATGCACAGTGTCAATGATAATTCCCAATAAGGCATCTCAGCAGTATCCCAAAAACGACTGAGGGTATTATGCTCAAACTTTCGGGGCTGCTTCTGCTCTTAAAATTTAACCAAATCAAAATAGCGTAAGTGTATCCAAGCTATCAAAGAAAGTAAACAGATTTCTTTGCGAATGGTATCAAGTTTTCCATTTCAGGTCAACTAGAGGAGGTATGAAACTAAATTAAACACTACTATTTGTGTCCAGATTTTTAAGAGGGTGTAGGTTGTTAAAAATTACTGAAAATTTTTCTCCAGCATACAAATAGCAGGCCAAACTGTAAATTCTTAAGAAAACGAAAAGATTTAAAGTATTATTTTCTTTTTCTCTGAAAAGACTATGTCAATATAAAACGAACAGAAATTAATTAAAAAAAACTTTTCCCACAAAATAAGTTTTTCAAAGAAAAGTAAAGAACTCCATTAAACAAAAAAGGAGCAAAAATAAAATCAAATAACCTACCAAGCGTTAAACTATCGCAAATCAGCATCGAGAAATAAATGAAACCCAAAACGAACAGAAATTACAATAAATAACCGAGTCAAACTCAAAACGAGCAGAAATTACATAATTTGCACTTTACTGAAAAAATATAAACGTTTTTACTTTTATAACTTTAATAAATCAAATAATATCAACATTTTGATTACTAAATATCAGTATATGTATATTAAACTGACAATGCACAGTCATTTGTATTTTTTCAGTAAAGTGCAAATTTTGTTCTGGCCTTGGGAAGGCATAGGGGTTTTGAGCCCAACTTATGTTAATTTCTGCTCGTTTTGAGTTTGACTCGGTTATTTATTGTAATTTCTGTTCGTTTTGGGTTTCATTTATTTCTCGATGCTGATTTGTGATAGTTTCCCTTTAGTGTCTTCATTTTTTTTTTTTTTTTTTTTTTGTAGGACGACTCTAAGTTTATGTATTTTAGAACCAAAACAGTGAATAGTTGTTCACAACGACTTTAATTAATTGCAGAACCAAATGGTAATTACTGGGTCCTCGATACTGATTACACAAACTGGGCTGCTGTTTACTCGTGCGACAGCCTCTTGGGACTTACCGTTCAATTTGGATGGATTCTTGCTCGAGAAAACGCAGTCACTGAGGATGTATACAACAGAGCAATGACGAATTTTGCTCAGTATGGAATTGACACTACACTCTTCCAGAAATTCTATCATGGAGAAGATTGTATCTATGATGCCCCTGAAGTGCCGCAGAGATCTTAAATTATGGTTTTCCTTTTTGTAAA
>JAQQPU010011597.1:12648-26484 GCA_029168905.1 Artemia sp. Kazakhstan ARC1039 | reverse complement strand
AGCCCTTTTGAAGTTTCTACGACAACGCTTTCAATAAAAACTTTATATGCCCCCGGGGCATAACTTACAATCCTTGCACTGAGGGCTCTGAGGGGGTTATCATCCTAAAAGACAAAATTTCCAGAACTTTCAACTACGTTGAACAAAATGGATATCTCAAAATTTTAATTCGATGTGTTTGGGAAAATAGTGGGCTTGAGAGGGGCGTTAGTTGCTATCCAATCACTTTCAACTATTAAAAAAGACACTAGCCCTTTCAATTTCCAATCGAATGAGCCTATTTTGAAGTTTGTACGACAAGGCCTTCTATAAAAACCTTATATGCCCCCAGGCCATAACTTAAAACCCTTGCCCTGAGGGTTGTGCGGGAGTGACCTCCTCAAAAACATATTTTCTATCTGGAAAACAGCTACGCTGAACAAAATTGCTATCTCAAAATTTTGACTGGATGTGTTTTGGGGAATGATAAGCGTGGGGGGGATAGTTGCGCTCCAATCTTTTTCAACTATTAAAAAGGGTACTAGCCCTTTGAATTTCCAATCAAATGAATCTGTTTTGAAGTTTCTACGACAACGCCTTCTATAAAAACCTTATATACCCCCAGTGCATAACTTAAAACCCTTGCCCTGAGGATTGTGGGGGAGTGTCATCCTCAAAAACATATTTTCTATCTGGAAATCAACTACGCTGAACAAAAAGGCTATCTCAAAATTTTGATTAGATGTATTTCGGGGAATGATGGGCGTGTGGGGCTAGTTGCCCTCCAATCAATTTCGACTATTAAAAAGGGTACTAGCCCTTTGAATTTCCAATCGAATGAGCCTGTTTTGAAGTTTGTACGACAACGCCTTCTATAAAAACCTTATATTCACCAAGGGCAAAAGTTAAAACCCTTGCCCTGAGGATTGTGGGGGAGTGTCCTCCTCAAAAACATATTTTCTATCGGGAAATCAACTACGCTGAACAAAATGGCTATCTCAAAATTTTGATTGGATGTGTTTGGGGGAATGATGGGCGTGGGGGGGGCTAGTTGCCCTCCAATCCCTTTTGACTATTAAAAAGGGCACTAGCCACTCCAATTTCCAATTGAATGAGCCCTTTTCGAAGTTTCTGCGACAACTCCTTCGATACGAAGTGCCCGGGTATGGAGAACCAAAAAACAACACATTGTGCCCACATCGTTCTTTACTTAGGCAGCGCTAGCGCACTGCCTATCATAGTAATTTCTGGTCGTTTTGAGTTTGAATTTTAACAGGTATTGGTATCTGCTGAGCTTAAGTTTAAAATGGCCTTTACTTTTCTTCGAAAAACTTATTTTTGGGGAAGTTTTTTTTTAATTAATAATAATAAAACGTTGGAACCGTATTGCCTTTACTATAGAATGTGTTCAATAAGAGAGTCACGGATACTCCTGCCATTTACCTCTGCCCCAGCCATTTAAACATTTGCCTCTCAAATACTTGGACTATCTGTCTTGACTTTTCTCTGTCTACAATTGGCCATGGCTTGATACAACCTGTGCAACCTACTGCAAAATACTTGATAACTTTAATTCAAGAAACTTTGATTATCCATATCCGCCTTAAAAGTAAAAATTTGAGTTCTAGGAACTAAGAGGGGCATTAAGCCGTTTTTGGGCCAGACTTTGGCAAAGGATTACAACCGATTTACTGGATACCATAGAAGCGGAAAATCTGTTGATAGTTCTGAAGAATCATACTTTAAAAGAGCACAAGATTAAAATCTAGTGTTTGTTGCATTTTTGTTTTCTAAATTAACACGTTGCGTCAAAATACCCCTCCAAGACTTCACATGTTCATCCGGTACTTAAGCGAAGGTACCAAAATTTCACTTTTTTTGTTCACAACTCCTCATTTTTTGTTCTCATTGTATGAGCTTTGATTTACAATTGCCAAGCACTTTCCTTCCTATTAACTTGAAGCTAACGAGGGTTCAGTCCACAATGACAAATTAGTTCTGGGGCTCCCTCGTGTGCTCCAAGTCCTTTTTGAGATATATCATTAGATACATATCTGAAATGATTTAGAACTCGCTATTTTTTCTGTCATGCCTCTTAATGATAAGATGTTTTTTTTATGATCTATAAAAACGTTCTCTTGGGCTCGATTTTGACGATGCAAATTGAGACAATTAGCACCACTGAGCTTTCTACACCGTCTCCTCTATGGCCTAACTTTAAATTAGTGTCCCCAGTGGACTTTCTAAAATTACTTTCTTTCAAAAGCTGGAAAAGTAAGCTGGAAGTCTGGCAAATTACCCAATATTGCTACCTTGCACATACAGTGTAAAAAGTACAATAAAATGTTGAAAGTGGCCCATTTATCGTCTTTCTAACTCATTATATCCTAGAAATGCCAATATCCAACTTGACTTGTTTAACTTTGAAGCATGAAGCCAACTCTCACTCCTTAGTTTTAGATTGTCGTACTTGAAAAACGATCAAGATCCACCAGAGCCAGTGATTGCGTATAGGCCGTAGAACCGACGTTGCAGTTGCCGGCTTGTTTTTAAAGGACAAGTAGAAAGGCCAGGGTTACCACCCCCACAACCTATCACTATTTCTGATTTTTTTTTTTTATGTTGCCTAAGCAAAAAATCACTAAATCGATCAAAACCCACTAACATCTATTCTTTTTCCCCTCGTGTGGGAACCCTGAGCAAGCTTGTCGCCCAACCTTGCGGTTGCGCGAATCAAACAAAAGTGCAAAGCAATATCTGTTTGGAATATTGCCAAACAATACATTAATCCTCCGTCAAACCACAGCTATTTCCGTACTAACTGTATTTATAGCCCTCTGGTGGCACAGTGGATTGACCTCCGCTTGGCATTACTGGGTCTGGGGTTCAATCCCAGCTACGTGCATAGCTCCTATGTGTATTAGGGTGTTCAAATAATCAAACATGAATACATGTACTCATATTAGTATTAACTGTAATTACGGTTTTTTATAAACGCTCGTATTAATTGTATCAAGCAGGTCATGGTAATGAAAATTAAGTATGGAGCGATGTTGCTCAATACTAGCCAAAACTCTAAGAAACAAAGTCTTGATTATAATAGACACATTAAAATAATCTAATTTTGATGCTTATCCAAAATATATAAAATTCATCGAGTTTAATGTTACCCATCAACAGTTAATAGCCTGAAAAAATGTTCCGAATTTTTGAAAAAGGGGGAAAACACCCCCAAAACATTAAATGATCTTAATGAAAATTGAACGATCAGATTCGGCATATCAGATCCCCCTACTGTAGAGGGTTCAAGCTCCTATATACAAAAATGTGGAATTTTACATTTTGTGGCGGAAGATGCGTGTTTATTTGTTTGTCTGTTTGTACGTATCCCCCAGGGGTGATGGTACCGAACTAGTGATCCTAAATGGTCTAAAGGGATCTTTTGATCATAAATCAGGAGTTCCAGTGTCCCTTTAAGTGACCAAAATATAGGGGGGCAGCTATCCCACCTCCCACGCCCTTTCTTTCACCAGGATTGTCCGATAAAATTATTAGAAAGGTATTGTGTTCAGAATAGTCGAAAGGTCTAATAACTATGTATTTGAGGATGGCATGACCCCCCAAAGTCCCTGGAGGAAGAGCTAAAAGCCATGGACTTTGCCCATTGTTTGCATATAGTACTCTCAGGGGGCTTCTGGCGGGGGGGGGGGGGGGTACGCAGGTGGGTCTTTCCACAGAGTAGTTTTTCATGGAGAGAGGGATTTTCCTTGTAGGGGTAACCGAATGTTCCGGCACTATTTAAAATATTTCAAAGAACACAGAAGTTTTAAAAAAGCTTATTATTCTAATTAAACGACCCTTGTGTTTCAGGAATAATTTTTAAATATTTGGAACAAAAAGTCAAACTTTAGCGTAAAGAGTGAGGTATTGAGGAGGGGGTAACCCTTTTCATATATATGATAATTTCTGTTCGTGATTAACTTTAACGTTTTTTCTTACTTTCGGTTGAAAAAACGTGTTTTTTTTTTATTCAAATTCATTAATATCAACTGTTTCTGACCCAAGACCCTTGATTTTTGACGGCTCCAACTTTTTTGGCAGGAAACTTGTTCTGACTGCTCGACTCAGGCACAAGGTCCACGTTTCAAGTGCTCGGCTAAAACATTTATTGGGCCAAAAGAGACGCAGACGTTGTGTGTATAAGGGATTGCTTAAGTGGCAAACTAAGGGGCATCAGCCTAAAATTGAATGCTCTTTGATGTCACTGTACTTGTTGGTTATGTTGCGCAGCAGCACAAATTTGTTTGTGGATATTTAATTCATGTGTTTAGTGGTCTGTAGACGGAAGCGGTGAGATAAAATTTAGAATTTATCTCTGGCATGAAAATCCTGGAACTGAAAAGATAAACTCACCTAAAATGTGTGCAATTTACAATTTTTTTTCTTGGGCATTCAACAGCGAAAAAAAAATGAAATTGTCCTGGATCCGAAATCAAACTTATAAGGAATCATTTATGATTGAGCCAATTGTAGTACGTGGAACTCAAATCGAGATTCCTGAGGTTGAAATTTGGTAACCCTTCCAGATTTCTAGGGAATAGCTCTGGAAGAATCAAAGTAGAGATCCGCCATCCCGAACTAATTTAATGCCACAGGATATTTTTGATTGCATTGAATTTCGCAAAATTTCATGAGCTCTTAAAGCTTAGCCCCAAAATAGATAAACTTAGCTGTGGTTTAGGTTGTAAGTGTGAGAAGGTAGGAGCCTTTCTAAAATATTTTCATCTGCACATCCACCAGAAGAGGTTGCCAAATTACTTCAAACTTATTTAGAAATGAGAGGTAGTCTCCTACTTGTGTCTTATCGGTACCCAGAAACAATCAGACCAAATCATATCGGATTATTTTATAAAACAAAAATCGAAATAATAATTCGAAAGGAGGTTGTAATCGTAAAGATACGATAGGAGGTTGTCAGATCTCGACCAAATTTGCGGAAAATATTAGCAGCTGTCCTAATTTTGCTATTTACCAGTCGAGCCCCAATGTGCCCTATTTTGGGGACGGGAGGGGCGGTTCTTGTTGTTACCTAGTTTCTTGTTCTTGTTTCCTGTCAGGCTCAGACCTAAAGTGGTGAAAAAATTCTAAGTTATGCCTTTTGAAGATCCATATCCTATTAAGATAATTAAGTTTTTGCTCACCGGTTCCTTGAGATATTTTCCGAAAGGCGCCTTAGACAATTTTGATAAGAAACTTTTGAGGGGAGGGGGTGGTGAAAAAAATCATTTTTTCCAGAGTGTTATCATACATTCCAGGATTTACAAAGTTCTACATTTCTATCTAAGGGGGAGGCGCGAATGTTTATTCGGGCGCTTATGGCCTCATTTCTTCCGTTTTTCATAAAACAAAGTACTTAAGTTAACTCATGTGCTTCAAAATGCAAAATTTACTGAAATGGTTTTATAAGCATTCAGGTCTAAGTTAGAAAAAGGGGGAAAGTTGTTCGTCACAATAAAACAGCTAAAAGTGAAACTATTGACTTATTTATTACTTTGGAATACAGAGCACTTTCAAAGTGCCCCTGTTTGACAGCACTTCAGGATTTTGGCCCCCATTTAGGCTCATTCGTTTGGAAATTGGAAGTTTTATCTTTCTTATTAAGAGTCAGAGGTATTAAAGTAATATTTTTTTTAAGGTATTTTTTGGCACTACAGTCATTATTCCTAATGATCAAGGAGATGGAACCGTTCTTGCATCACTTGAACAATGGCACAGAAAAAAAAAACAGACAAAGCTTTTCATTTTGTGTTACAAACACTCAAGCACACATGAATTCTTAGAAGATAAAAATATGCAAACAGAAGAAAATCCAAAAGCCGTTATAGTCCCGAAAAAGAAAATTCCAGAGGAAATTGTACAAGGGGGGAAACTTTGCCAAATATAATATACAATTCCATTGTAATAGTTCATGTAGGCCTACGATGAGATAAATTTGAACCTGTATTAGTTGAAATACGTTGAGAAATAAATTTTTTTTTTTTTTTTTAAACCGAAAGCAAGGAGTGACATTAAAACTTAAAACGAACAGAAATTATTCCTTATATGAAAGGGGCTGTCCCTTCTTCAACACCCTTCTTTTTACGCTAAAGTTTTTTATTACTTTAAAAAGTAGAGTTGCGACAAAGAGTCAAACATAAGCATAAAGAGCGACGCGTTGAGGAGGGAACAGCCAATTTCAGATATGGAATAATTTATGTTCCTTTTAAGTTTTAATGTCACTCCTTACTTTCAGTAAAAAAAAAACTTTTTTTTTGTTTAATCACGGTAAAGTAAACAGGAAACAAAAAAGGAACGAAAAGTCGATCGAACACAGGAACAAAGACAGGGGCAAAATCAGAAAAACACAGGAGTACGAGAACAAAGCAACACAGGAGAGTAGAAGCCTCGGAACGGAAAGAAGATGAACATAGAATATAAGAGAGGAACAAAAATAGGAAAAGATACAAGATTGAAGGTATACAGCCTCAAAGACAGGCAAAACATAGGACCGAATACTGAAACAAACATATGAAGAACAGGAACGAACGCAGCAACGTAACACAGGAACAAAAATAATTGCAAACAAAGGATAAATTTTATAAAAGGGAATAAACAGCTTTGATAACATGTTGAAATCTTTGTTTTTACATTCGTATACAATACCTTAGGAAAAACATTATGACTGTTCTTTTCTCTTTACTAGGTGGCAGTTAAGAAAGAGTTGAACGCTTTTCTTGTCTGTGATAACAATAAACGACGTAACTAAATTATCAACTGTAAATTTCATGGCAAAATCAGAGTCATAGCTAGGGTTTTCAGTGCCCGGGGGCAATGTCTGTTTTTGCATCCCCCCCCCCCCGGTTAAAAAAAATTATAAGCAAACAAAATAGTAAAAAAAACTCAGTTTGGCGACCCTCAGAGACTGTGCCTAGGGAGAGCCCCCTTTTACTTTCAAGTAGCACCACGGAGCAAACCGTTATAAATAATGACTTAGGTATAGAAAATTAGGGTATTCTGGGGACAAAGCCCCAAGAAATGTTTCGCCTGCTTTGTTGGACTGTCTATTGGATTCCAAGACATGAAGAAGCAATGATAAACACAGGTAATCAGAGGCAACGCCATAGCGTAAAGGCCATGGCGTAAAGGCCATGCCGGTCTAATAGTAAAGGCCATGCGGCTCCAATGTTTTATTATTTATTTATATATATTTTTTTCCCCAAAGCCACTTCATATGGAAGGATTCGTCGTATTAACTTTGGAGCGGCCTCATTCAATTGGGAGGCGGGAGTTCTAGTATCCTTTTTAAGAATCAGAAATGATCTGAGGGCAACTAGCCCCTCCCCAAGCCCTATTTTCCCAAATACATCTGATAAAAATTTTGTGATAGCCATTTTTTTAAAAATAGTTTAAAGATCATATAACGAAAAGTTCGGTATTGACACAACCCCACAGGGCCCGATGGCAGGTGTTGTAAGTTATCCCTGGGGGCAAATATGGTTCTTATAGAAGGGATGCTCGTATAAACTTCACAGAGGACTCTTTTGATTGGAAATTAAAATTTCTACTACGCTTTTTCAGAGTCAAAAGAGATCGGAGGGCAGCCCCCCCCCCCCGCCCTCTTTTCCCCAAGTGCATCAGATAAAAATTATGAGAAAGACATTTTATAAAAAGTACTTCAAAGATCATCATAGGCAGGGTGATAGCGCTGACTAAGTAAAGAACGATGTGGGCACAATGTTTTATTTTTTTTTTCTCCAAACCCGGGCACTTCGTATCGAAGGAGTTGTCGTAGAAACTTTGAAAAAGTCTCATTTGATTGGAAATTGGGGTGGTTTATGCCCTTTTTAATAGTCGAAAGTGATTATAAGGCAACTAACATCCCTTCCACGCCCACCATTTCCTGAAACACATCCAATCAAAATTTTGAAATAGCCATTTTGTTCAGCGTAGTTCATTTCCAGATAGAAATTATGTTTTTGAGGAGGACACTCCCCCACAGCCTTCAGAGCAGGGGTTATAAGTTATGCCCTGGGGGCATATAAGGTTTTTATAGAAGGGGTTGTCGTAGAAACTTCAAAAAAGGCTCATTCGATTGGAAATGCAAAGGGCTAGTGCCCTTTTTAGCAGTCGAAAATGATTGGACGGCAACTAACCCCCTCTCACACCCACCTTTTCCCCAAACACATCCAATCAAAATTTTGAGATAGCCATTTTATTCAATGTAGTTTTAAGTTCTGTAAATTAGATCTTTGAGGATGACAACCCCCTCAAAGCCCTCAGGGCAAGGGTTGTAAGTTTTGCCTTGGGGGCATATAAAGATAGAACGTGTTGTCGTAGAAACTTCAAAAAGGGCTCATTCGATTAGAAATTGAAATGACTAGTGCCCTTTTTAATAGTCGAAAGTAACTGGAAGGCAACTAACACCCCTTCCACGCCCACCATTTCCCCAAAAACATCCAATCAAAATTTTGAGATCGCCATTTTGTTCCACGCAGTTAAAGTTCAGGAAATTATACCTTTGAGCAGGACTCTCCCCCCACAGTCTTCAGGGCAAGGGTTATAAGTTATGCCCTGGGAGCATATAAGTTTTTATTGAAATCTTTGTCTAGAAACTTGAAAAAGGGTTCATTCGATTGGAAATTCAAAGGTCTAGTGCCCTTTTTAATAGTCGAAAGTTATTTCAGGGCAACTAGCCCCCCTCTCCCTCAATTTTTCCCCAAACACATCAAATCAAAATTTTTAGATAGTCATTTTGTTCAGTGTTGTGGATTTCCAGACAGAAATTATGTTTCTGAGGAGGACACTCCCCCACAGCCCTCAGGGCAAGGGTTGTAAGTTATGCCCTGGGGCCATATAAGGTTTTTTATAGAACGCGTAATCGTAGAAACTTCAAAAAGAGCTCATTAAATTAGAAATTGAAATGGCTAGTGCAATTTTTAACAGTCGAAAGTGACTGAAAGGCAACTAACACCCCTTCCACGCCCACCATTTCCCCAAACATATCCAATCAAAACTTTTAGATAGCCATTTTGTTCCACGCAGTTTAAAGTTCAGGAAATTATACTTTTGAGCTGGACACTCCCCTCAAAGTCTTCAGGGCAAGTGTTATAAGTTATACCCTGCGGGCATACAAGGTTTTTACTGAAATCTTTGTCGTAGAAACTTGAAAAAGTTCTCATTCGATTGGAAATTCAAAGGGCTAGTGACCTTTTTAATTGTCGAAAGTGATTTGAGGACAACTAACCCCCCTCTCACGCCCATCTTTTCCCCAAACACATCTAATCAAAATTTTTAGATAGCCATTTTATTCAACGTGGTTGAAAGTTTTGGAAAGTAGGTCTTTAAGGATGACAACCCATCCCCCACAACCCTCAGGGCAAGGGTCGTAAGTTATGCCCTGGGAGCATGTAAGGTTTTTATTGAAACCGATGTTGTAAAAACATCAAAAATGGCTCATTCAATGGAAAATAGAAAGGGCTAGTACCCTTTTAATAGTCGAAAGTGATTAAATGGCAACTAGCCCCCCTCTCACGCCCACCCTTTCCCCAAACACATCCAATCAGAATTTTGACATATCCATTTCGTTTAACGTAGTCAAAAGTTCTGGAAATTAGGTCTTTTAGTAGGATAACCCCATCAGAGCCCTCAGTGCAAGGGTGTAAGTTATGCCCCGGGGGTATATAAGGTTTATATAGAAAGTTGTTGTAGAAATTTCAAAAGGGGCTCATTTGATTGGAAATTGAAATTGCCCTTTTTAATAGTCGAAAGTGAGTGGAGAGTAATTAACACCCCTATCACGCCCATCATTTCCCCAAACACATTCAATCAAAGTTTAGAGACAGCCATTTTGTTTAACGTAGTTGAAAGTTCTGGAAATTATTTATTTAAGGACGACAAACCCCCCA
This sequence comes from Artemia sp. Kazakhstan ARC1039, assembly GCA_029168905.1. Lineage (NCBI taxonomy): Eukaryota > Metazoa > Arthropoda > Branchiopoda > Anostraca > Artemiidae > Artemia > Artemia sp. Kazakhstan ARC1039. Next base: position 16,561 of record JAQQPU010011597.1, on the reverse strand, counting down.
GAGTCTCCAGGGCAAATTTTGTAAGTTATGCCATGGGGGCATATAAGGTTCTTAATGATAGAGTTGTCGTAAAAACTTCATAGGGGGCTCATTCAATTGGAAATTGAGAGAGCTAGTGCCCTTTTTAATAGTTGAAAGTGATTGGAGGGTAACTAACCCCCCTCTCAAGCCCACCATTCCCCCAAATACATCCAATCAAAATTTTCGGATAGCCATTTTGTTCAACGTAGTAGAGAGTTCTGTAAATTAGGTTTTTGAGGATGACAACCCCCCAGCCCTCAGGGCGAGGGTTGTAAGTTATCCCGTGGGGGCACATAAGATTTTTATAGAAAGCGTTGTCGTAGAAACTTCAAAAGGGCTCAATTGATTGGAAACTGAAAGGGATACTGGCGTTTTTAATAGTTAAAAGTGATTGGAGAAAGACTAATGCCCCTCTCACGCCCACCGTTTTCTAGGACACATTTAACCAAAATTTTGAGATAGCCATTTTGCTTAACGTAGTTGATAATTCCGGAAATTAGGTCTTAGAGGATGACAACCACCCTCACAGCCCTTAGGGTAAGGGTTGTAATTTATGACCTGGGGGTATATAAGGGGTTTATAGAACGTTTTGTCGTAGAAACTCAAAAAGGGATCATTCGATTAGAAATCGAAACGCCTAGTGCCCGTTTTAATAGTCGAAAGTGATTGGAAGGCTTGACATTTCTATAGTAAAGATCGGTGTTGGTATAATGAATTATTTTTTTGTTGTTGTTGTTTAAACCAGGACACTTTGTATCGAAAGAGTTGTCGAAGGAACTTCGAGAGATTCCTACGGGACATTTGATTGAAAATGGAAAGGGCTGATGCCCTTTTTTAATAGTCGAAAGTGATTGGAGGGAAACTAATCCCCCTTCCATACCCACCCTCCCATTCGACTTTATGTTTAAAAACTAAATGTTGCCATAAGATTAAATCAAAATGCACTGTGTTAATGCTAATTCCCAATAAGGCATCTCAGCTCAGCAGTATCCCAAGAACGACTGAGGGTATTAGGTTCAAACTTTCGGAGCTGCTTCTGTAGTTAAAATTTAACCAAATCAAAATAGCGTAAGTGTATCCAAGCTATCAAAGAAAGTTAACAGATTTTTTCGTAAATGGTATCATGTTTTCCATTTCAGGTCAACTAGAGGAGGTATGAAACTAAATTAAACACTACTATTTGTGTCCAGATTTTTAACAGGGTGTAAGTTGTTAAAAATTGCTGAAAATTTTTCTCCAGCATACAAATAGCAGGCCAAACTATAAATTATTAAAAATACGAAAAGATTTAAAGTATTATTTTCTTTTTCTCTGAAAAGACTTTGTCAATATAAAACGAACAGAAATTAATTAAAAACAAAAAATTCTACAAAATAAGTTTTTCAAAGAAAAGTAAAGAACTCCATTGAACAAAAAATGAGCAAAAATAAAATCAAATAATCTACCACGCGTGAAACTTCCACAAATTAGCATCGATAAATAAATGAAACCCAAAACGAACAGAAATTACAATAAATAACTGAGTCAAACTCAAACCGAGCAGAAATTAACATAAGTTGGGCGCAAAACCCCCTATGCCTTCCCAGGGCCAGAAAATAATTTGCACTTTACTGAAAAAAATACAAATGAATGTGCATTGTCAGTTTAATATACATATACTGATATTTAGTAAACAAAATGTTAATATAATTTGATTTATTAAAGTTATAAGATAAAAAATTTTATATTTTTTCAGTAAAGTGCAAATTATGTTAATGTTCTTAATTAAGAGAACCCCCCCCCTACGCCATATTTTTCCCAAATGCATTAGATAAAAATTTTGAGACATACATTTTTTTAAAAATAGTACAAATATCATATAAGAAAAACGCTAGGATCGACACAACCTCCAAGGCTCCGGGGGCAAGCGTTGCAATTTATGCCCTAGGGGCAAATATGGTTCTTATAGTAGGGATACTCGTATAAACTTCAGATAGGGCTCACTTGATTAAAAATTAAAAGTTCTAGTTCACTTTTTGAAAGTCAAAAGAGATCGGAGGGCAACTAGCCCCCTATGCCCTTTTTACCGAATATATGAAATAAAAATAAAAATTAAAAATAGAATAATTCAAAGTTGTAGTTCTCTTTTAAGAGTCAAAAGTTATCGGAGTGCAGCTAACCTCCCCCCCCCCCTTAACACCCCTTTCCCCCCACATCCATCAGATAAAAATTTTAAGATAGATGTTTTGTTAGAAATAGTTCAAGGGTCATATAACAAAATTTTCTGTATCGACACAACCCCTCAGGGCCCGGGGGCAGGTGTTGTAAGTTATGCTCTGGGGGCATATATAGTTCTTACGGAAAGGATGCTCGTACAAGCTTCAAAGAGGGCTGATTTGATTGGAAATTGAAAGTCTTAGTGGGGTTTTTAAGAGTCAAAAGAGATCCAAGGGAAACTAGCCCCTCCCCTACGCCTTTTTTCCCCAAACCCATCCGAATAAATTTTAGATAGCCATTTCCTTAAAAATAGTTTAAAAATCAAATAAAAAAAACTGCGGTGTCCATAAAACCCCCCAGGGTCCAGGGGCAGGCATTGTAAGTGATGCCCTGGGGGCATATATGGTTCTTATGGAAGGGAAGCTCGTATAAACTTTAGAGAGCTTAATTGATTGGAAATTGAAAGTTCTAGTTTATTTTTTAAGAGTCTAAAGTGATTGCGGGGCAACTAGCCTTTCCCCCCTCCACGCCTTTTTTCCCGAGCCCATTCGATAGAATTTTGAGATCGCCGTTTTGTTAAAAATAATTTAAAAGTCAGATAACAAAAATCCGGTGTCAACAAAACCCCCAGAGCCCGGGGGTAGGTAATGTAGGCTATTCTCTGCGGGCATATATGGTTCTTATAGAAGTGATACTATTATCAATTTCAGAGAGGGCTCATTTGATTGAAAATTGAAAGTTTTAGTTCGCTTTTAAAGAGTCAAAAGAGATTGGAGGGCAACTAGCCCTTCCATGCCCTTTTTTCCCTAAACCCATCCGATAAAAAATTTGAGATGGCTATTTTGTTAAAAACAGCTCAAACATCAGATAATAAAAACTCCGATGTTGACACAAACCCTCAGAGTCCGGGGGCAAAAGTTTTTTAAGTTATGCCCTGGGGCATATAAGGATTTTGTATAAGGAGAGAGGAGAGGTCGTATAAACTTTGGAAGTTTCTCTTTTGATTTGAAATTGAAAGCTCTAGTTACCTTTTTATGAGTCAAAAGGTATCAAAGGGCATCTACGACCCCCTCCCCCCCCCCCCACACACACACGCACACCCTTCTTTTTCCAAATGCATCCGAAAAAAATTTTGAGATTGCTCGTTTGTTTGAAGTAGCCCAACGATCAGATAACAAAAACTTAAAACTAAAACTTAAAACAATCAATGCTAACAAACATACAACAGATATTAATATAAATACATAAATAAATCTAAAAACGATTAAAACTTAAATTGAATACGCTAATCAAGCTTGAAACGAAAAAAAAAATCAATGCAAAAAAGAGTTTTGGTATCGCCCCCATCTCTCACTGTAAAAGTCTAAAATCGACTGTGTCATTGGCGCTTTAGTAAAAACTACATGTCTTGAAGAGTCTTGGAAAGTATAAACAAAATCCAATGGAATATTTGATGTAGGCCTATAATGAAATTGATTGTTGAAAGATCCATCACTTCAAGATTTTACCTCACTGTAATTTTATTTTCATTTTCAATGCTATAAGAACTGGAGAAGAAAATATTTATAATATAATTCATTTTCAGTGAAGTGCCAATCAGGGGCTATTGAAAAGAAACATGTTATTAAAGCAATTCTTACTTCATAATATGCAGAATAATTGTAGCCAGGGCCATATCCATGATTTTTTCGGGGGG
>JAQQPU010011597.1:0-12548 GCA_029168905.1 Artemia sp. Kazakhstan ARC1039 | reverse complement strand
CGTCACAGTTGATTAAATTTGAGGGAACACGTGTTGAAACAAGAGAGAGGCATTGAAAAAATGCATGGGAAATATATAATTTCGACTATATATTTGTACATTTGGATGGGGGATAAAGTATAATGGAGCTTTCTTCTCAAAAGCCCCTAATCTAGGCCTTAACCTTAAACTACCCAAAACAATGCTAAAGCAAGATAGGAATACAGTCTGTTGGTAGTTTCTTTAGTTTGGAATGCACAGTAATTGGTATTTAGTAACATGTCAAAAATAACAATCAAAGTTAGTGCAAAATCTTAGTATAATTTCTATTTAAGGGATAGCATTTTTTCTGGTAGCCTTGATTTTCCCGCAATGACTATCATGGTTGAAAAGATTTTTAGATTTTTTTTTCAATTTCTTTTTTTCAGTCATTGCGGTCTCTTACGGCTCAGACCAAAACAGGACAAATTTTCCTACTTCTGACACTATTTTTAGCGCGTAGCATGATGGAGAAAAAAATTGGTGTGACGCAAAAAGCTCTTTTTGGACTGAAACCTTGGTACTATCATAAACAAACCCTTGGAAATCAGGTGTCGGAGTGAAAGGGCGTCAGTTTGCTCAGAAAAATGAAAGATAATACGTGCGGCCTATTTGATAAAAAAAAGTATCATTCCAGTTTACCCCTCGCGTTCAGCGTGTTATTAGAAGTTGCTACAGTAGCAAGTCTTTATTACTCATTACCTTAGTTGGAACGGGAAGAAATTCAACCCATAATAAAACAATAAAAGTTTGTCTATTTATCTTTATTTAACTAAAGTTAATGTCATTCCTCAATCAAATTTCGGTTACTATGGGATAGAGTATGTTCTTTACTAGATTTTATCTGATGCTAGAACCATGACCTAGAAAGTTATAAATGAAATGGAAAAAAAAAACAAATAAAACCAGCCTGAAGATTGTGACTCGTTAGGATAAAACGGAAAAATAGTAAAAAAGAGAAAAACGAGGATTATACAAGCCAGTGAAAAATATGGACTAAAATGCAAATATTTCGGTCAAGACCTCCGCTTGACCGTCATCAGTGCAAGATAATAACATAAAAATTACAAATAAAAATCAAAGGATGCTATAAAAAAATTTCAAACCTTATAACAAAAAACAACTAAGCGCTGGTGACGGTCAAGCGTAGGTCTTGACCGAAGTATTTGCGTTTTAGTCCATATTTTTGTGGTCCATACTGGCTTGTATAATTCTCGTTTTTCTCTTTTTTACTATTTTATTGTTTTATCATGATTAGCCAGTGTGGTCTCAGAAATTATTTACTCGTTAGGAGTCAGTTCGAATTCGGATTCAATTGAAATCCAGAATTATTTCCAGTTTCTGTTTCTGATTATTATGATTAGATCATACGATTAGATATGATTATATTATGATTAGATGACATGGTTAGATTCAGATTATTATGATTAAATATAAGTCTGATTATTTCAGATTCTGATTAAATCCGGAAGTTCTGATTATCTTCAGTAGATACAAGAGGAGTGGACGGAAAAATCTCTTTTTTTCCGAGAAAGTTTATAAGCATCTGAAGAATGTTTGCTCTGTCTTAGGGGAAGGGTAAGCCAAACTTGCAGATAGGGTTCATTGTCTTGTGACTGTGTTGGTTTTGCAGCGGTTATGTAGTCTGGAAAGACTGGTAAGTATATAAAATCTGAAATCCTGCAACGAATTATTCTTTGAACCTCCAGTTCACGCGTTTGTCCAATGAATTGGTACATGGACCATTTCAGGGGCAAATCTAGGGGAGGGGAGAACAGGAGCACGTGTTTCACATATAAAGTCAAAAATTGCATTAAATACAGGGGTAGGGGTGAAAATAAAAAATGGGTAAGCCAAAATTTTGTTGATGCCTCTTTCTCCCACAAAAAATATCTGTATTCGTCTCAGGACTAATTCAAAGGGATCAACAATTTGCAGAAAGTCCACGAGGTCCAAGCCTCAAAGCGGCCAAGAACAATAATTTATTTTGCAAATACGGAAAAATATATATCCTGTTTGTGTCTTATGTATCTTATAACCGATTTTTTTCTTTTATTCGGAGTTTTATATGACTTGCTTTTTTCCACCTAATAGAAAATTAAAAATGACAAAGGATTGGCTGTCAAAACGTTTCCGAAAATCTGCGCTACAGTAACCTATAAAAACAAAAAATGTAATCGCAGAACAGCTTCCCAGGAATGTCATGTACAGTTCTTCCCTTCCAGTACCAAGAAACAGTGTATGACCTGTAACGTTCATTTGTACTGGTAAAAATGTGAAGGACTAGGCTTAAGAAGATTTGTCTCCAACATTAAATCTGGCCGTAGACAGCTACAACTACCGTAAATCACTTACAATTAATATAGAATCAATTAAAAAAAATTGAACATAGAATAAATATAGTGTATTTAGTATCAACTAATAATTAATGCAACTACAATTAATAATTAAATGTAGTATCATATAAATTGCTCGCTTTCGTTCTGTGGGCCGTCTTCGTTTGAAAAAAAAGGGGTTACTTACTATATCTCCGAGGCAAAAAGATAGCTTTCATTTATTTATTTTGCGCTGAGTTTTTGCAAGCCAATCACTTAAATTATTAGCGCATGTCAAAATAGGAAAACAAAATAGCCTTACTTTCTTAGTCCACTTTTGTATTTACCGGTTGTTGTCATGTCAAATCCTGAGCAAGTAAGAAGGATGCAAAACTTGATTTTTTACGAAATTTTTAGCCAGCAAAGAGAAGAAAAAGTTTTAAGTCACAGCATTTCTTACAAGTAAATTCTCTGTTTTACTGTAATATAATCAACAGTGCGACGAATGATATAACCATTAATAATGAATGGGTCATTTAGCAAATTCAGCAAACATGAACCCTGAACTAAGATCTAACGTAAGACTTGGGAACATAGTCGGAGGCAGGACAGATGTGACACATACTGACGACTTTGTGGCCAGAATTTCTTGCTTAGTTTTTTTTTTCATATCTGTCTTGATGGATGCTACAAGTCTTGTATGCTTTACGGTGGTGGTTTGTGCCTCTCTTGCGCCCCGAGCAAATATTTATTAGTTTCCCGCAAATATTTTCATGGCCAAATTTTAGTAAACATTTTTATTTAATAACATAATAATTTTCAATCTATTAAAAAATTAGCAAATTTAAACTCTTTAATTGTTATTAAGTATTTGATTTTATTAGTTTAATTATTATTTTTTATTTTATTTTTATTTTGTTAATCAATTAATAATTTATTGATCATTTCAATTTATTAACTATGCCCTCTGCTTTATAGATTAAAATTTCAAAAAATTACAAAATGATTATAACTGTTAGATTATTTGTTTGAAAGTTTGCACACCTAAAATTGTTGTCCCTGGGACCAGTACCCCCTCTGTCCGATCCCTAAAACCCCCACTGATGCTTTAGAAACAGACTCAATGTATTTTTCTTAAGCAAGAAAGGATGTGTCACATTAAGACCCTCCCTGATGTATCCAGGGGAGCCCAACTTCCTATGGTCACCCTGGGTACAGTTTTCACTTATTTAGATTTTTTAAGCGAAAAAGTGGGAATAAGAAGAAGAACACAGTTGATCAAAATTCTAGGCCAAGAACGGATTACTGATGAAACCTAAACATATTACTGATGAAATCGCATACAATACCAAACTTTCTAATTAAGATTCAGAATTATTAAGATTCCGACGCATACATGTTCTGCTTTGGTAAGCAAATAGCGCGCATATTTGGTGAATTGGTTCAAAATAGTTTCAATTCTATCTGATAGCATAGCCTCAGAATTTGCTACATCTGTTTTCGGCTTCCCTCCCCTGATTTATCATTTATTCATTGGCACCAATCAGCGTTATTCTTTTCTGTAATTGAATGCTGCTAATTAAGATCAACTTTAACAGGTAAATAATGAATAATAGCTCATGTTAAACTTGCAAATGGGTAAGTTACATTAGCATAAATTTGGGCAATGGGTGTTAACAATGATTTACAAAGGAAGGAAATTTAATAATGTCTATAATCGTTTTGTATATATATTATTCGGGGCACATATCACTTTGAGCCTTATAGAACGGTCGGCCAAGTCCTTAGAATTAGTTAAAACTTTCTCCTGAAAAAAAAATGTTATCTATACATGCTGCTGTACAACGAAGGCAGGGGATGGGGGCCGTTCTGAAACTGGTCTGAAGTCAGGTCCCTACCATAAAAGTCGTACATCGCGAAAAAATATTTTCTTAGGCCTTCTTCCCTCCTTTCTGAGTCAGACCTATTAGCAGGTATGTACAAGTTCAATATTTATTAATTGAGAAGAAAGTTGTTCTATGTTTTGTTTTACAAAACCATCCCCATTGACCCGTTCTTGTAGCACCCCTTGATATATGTTCGGTAATTCACAAGAAAAAGTGTGAATCATGGATAAAATAAATTTTTTGTGCCTTTCTTCCTCTTTTCTGGGTTAGACCTACGAACAAGTAGACTATGTATAAGCTCCAGATTTGATAATTGTGAAGAAAGTCGTTTTATGTGTTTTTGCAAAACTACCCCCATTGAACCTTTCTTGACACACACCAGGGGGTATTGACCTTCAGTTAATAGTGAGAGGAGCTATGTGCCCATGGTCCCCCTCCTCCGGAATTTTAAAGTTTCCGAATTTCTGAGCATTTCTTACTTAAATGATCGAATATTTTCCTAAAAAAAATGCTAAGAAGGTGCCTGTTTCTTGGCAATGGACATAGTTCAGTTTCTTTAGACACCAGACCTATTTGAATTTGCTATGTGGGCACCCTTAGGACATTCCTTAGGAAAAAAAATTGTGTTCTTTTGTTCTAATCTCCTTACTATGTGTGAAGTTACATATCAATATTTGACTAGGTACAAAAAAGACAGAAAAAAAGTTATTGGTTCTTCTATTTATGCTAGCACATGTGTGCGTACATAAATTCAGAAGTGTATTTGATATTTAGCTTAACCTATTAGTTAATTGTTTAAAATTTTCAGAATTATTATTAAAAACCACTGTCATAAATCATTTCGCCCCAAACTTCACAGAGCATGAACTTCCAGCAAGGAGCATTTTCTTAATGTAATATTGCTAGGCCCTGGTCTACACGCTTAGACTTTGACCTAACGATTACTTGAGTTATGACAACCAGCTTAAGGCCACAGTTTATATAATTAGTTTATAGTTTAGATAATTATATAAACTGTGCTTAAGGCCCACAAGTACGAAGATAGGACTAGATGAACAAGCAACTATTGCTTGTTCATCCATGGGAGTCCAAAATATGTTTTTCATTATTATCACATAAATATTACTTTCTTAAATATTCAAATAGATTCTATTCGCTCATTGCAACCGTTGGTTTATGCATGTTAATATGTTTTTTTTGCCCTTGATTGCAGTTACAGATGTTAACCCATCTTCCGCTATAGCCGAATATACAGACATGAATCGCTTTTTGGGAAAAAGACAGGTTCACAGCAAAAAGACAGGCCAATTTTACTGCAATACATGGACAAAATTCAGGAGATTCCTGGAGGGAATAGTTCAATAGACACTTCCTTTTGCGTAAATGCCCAACGTGCAGCCCTCTCTCTCGCACCGTTTTCTTCTCTTTGTCAAATTAAAACTTATAAGACGTAAGATGACTGATAAGGATGACGGTGAAGACAAATGAATAAAAATTAAGGTCCCACTTAATATATGTGTTGCATCTTAAAAGAAAATAGAAAAATAACAGCTGTTTAATCTAGAATTTTTTCTAGATTAAACAGCGATAACCATAATTGTAAGAATTCTGTAGTATTCCAAAATTTGTCTTCTCATTTTAGAGTAAAATTGAATTAAGAGTGACGTTGCGGAAGATACAATCCCATTATTCCAGATTATAAAAAAATCTTTCAAAAGCTGATTCTAGTCTAGAGAACGGAAAAAGATCTTCTCTAAATATAATCAACCTGACAAAATGAAAAGATAAGACGCTAAAAGGAAACAAATGATTAGAATTTCATTACAAGGTCATGTTTTTCTGCCACAAAATGGATGTTGTAAACTCGGAGAAATTTGAATATTTTCCATGAAAAAGAAAGATTTATGGCAACTTTTGTCATATCATTCTAAGCCTTTGAATAAGGGAGATGACCAAGCTAGCACTGTTATTGCTGTCAGAATGATCAAAGCGGTATTTTAACGCTTCCGGTTGTCTTTGGTGAAGTAGTCTTTGATTGCATACCTTTTAAACAACACCGAGTTTCGCGTCAGTAACCAACATTACATTTGAGCTGAGGAAATTATGTGTTCTGCTGCAATTGATAGTTCCATCTCCGTCGAAACGGAACAGAAGTTGAAAATGCAAAGGGTAATGTTTTGTCAATTCTCCTGGACAAAAAAGCAGGTCCTGTGAAATTCAGAAAAAAATTAATCATTTGCGTTCACGTCTCTTCTACAGATTAAATAATAAAAAAAGGTTTTTTTTTTAGCTGAAATTAAGCAGCGACATTAAAACAAACATAAATTATTCCGTATATGAATGGGGCTGTCCCCTCTTCAACGCCTCGCTCTTTACGCTAAAGGTTTTTATTTTTTTTTTAAAGATAGAGTTTGAGAAAGAGTCTAACTTTAGCGTAAACAGCGAGGCGTTGAGGAGGGGACAGCCCCTTTCATGTACGGAATAATTTCTGTTCATTTTATGTTTTAATGTCGCTCCTTACTTTCAGATAAAAAAAACTCGTTTTTTTTATTTTTTTTAACGTTTTTGAGTTAATGCAGGTTTTGAATTTGGCTCACCATGCATGAATAATTAAAACAATATTTACATATTAATTTTACTTTGATTTGGTTAAATGGCTCTCTCGAAAGTTGTTTAATTTTATTTACGAACGTTTTTATTAGTAATTAATCAAAAAAACTTTTTGCACAAAATAAGTTTTTTTTTTAAAGAAAAGCACGCCATTACACCAAAAATTAACAGAAATAGAATCAAGTAATCTACCAAGCATACAACTACCACGAATCAGTATTAATAAATAAATGGAACCCAAAACAAACAGAAATTAAAATAAGTCAAACTCAAAACAAGCAGAAACTAATCTGAGTAGGATTCTAAACCCTATGATTTCTAAGAGCCAGAATATGATTTGTACTTTACTGAAAATAATTCAAATGAATTTATTGAAAAAAATGTGCATTGTCACTTTAATATACATATGCTGATATTTATTCCTTAAAATCTTAATTAATTTTTGATTTCTTAAAGTTATAAAAGTGAAAACATTTAAATATACTTTTTTTGGTAAAGTAAAAATTATGTTCTGGCTCTTAGCAATCATAGGGTTTAGAACCCTACTCAGATTAATTTCTGCTTGTTTTGAGTTTGACTTATTTTAATTTCTGTTTGTTTTGGGTTTCATTTATTTATTAATACTGATTTGTGGTAGTTGTATGCTTGGTAGATTACTTGATTCTATTTTTGTTCATTTTTGGTTTAATAGAGTTCTCTACTTTTTTTTGAAAAAACTAATTTGTGCAAAAGGTATTTTTTTATTAATTTCTGTTCGTTTTATATTGACATAGTCTTTTCCAGAAAGAAAGAGTGAGCCTTTTCTGAAGTTAAACAACCATCCCTTCCATAAAAACCTTTAATACCCCCTGGGCAGAACTTACGACCCTTGCCCCTAGCCTCTTGGGTTTGTTTCAACCCCAAAAGCCTTGTTAGATGATATTTAGACTATTTTGAATAGAATGGCTATCTCAAAATTTCTGTTAGACGCATTTCGGGACAATATGACGTGTATGTAGGGGGAGAGGGTAGCTGCCTTCTGATCAATTTGACTCTTAAAAAATGCACTAGAGCGTCTGATTACCAATCCAATGAGCCCCCTTTGAAGTTTATATGACCAAACTTTCTGTAAAAACTCTATGTGTCCCCAGGACAAAACTTACAACCCTTGCCATGAGGGCTGGGGGGATCTGTTATCCTCAAAGACATAATTTCCAGACCTTTCTGATAGGCTTAACGAAAGGACTACATCGAAATTTGATTGGAAGTGTTTGAGGAAATGATAGGCATGGAGAGAGACATTTGCCCTCTGATCACTTTCGACTAATAAAAAATGCACTAGTCATCTCAATTTCCTATCAAAAGAAAGAAGCTTCAAAAGCTTTTGAAGCTTCTATGACAAAAATTCTATAAAAACTTTAAATGCCCTAAAGACATAACTTACGACCTTAGTCCTGAGGGATATGAGGGGAGGGCTGTCATCCTCAAATACATAATTTCCAGACCTTTCAACTACGTTGAACAAAACGGCTATCTGAAAATTTGATTGGATGTGTTTGGGGAAATGGTGAGCGTGAGAGGGGTGTTAGTTACCCTCCAATCACTTTCGACTATTAAAAAGGGCACCAGCCTTCTCAATTTACAACTGAATGAGCCCCTTTTGAAGTTTCTACGACAACTCTATCTATAAAAACCTTATATGCCCCCAGGGCAAAACCTACAACCTTTGCCCCGGGGGCGTTCGGGGGTTTGTCATCCTCAAAAACATAACTTCCAGAACTTTCAACTACGTTGAACAAGATGGCTATCTCAAAACTTTGACTGAATGTGTTTGGGGAAATGGTGGGCGCGAGAGGGGGGTTACTTGCTCTCCATTCACTTTCGACTATTAGAAAGGGTACTAGCCCTGTCAATTTCCAATCAAATGAGCCCTTTTTGAAGTTTCCACGGCAAAAATTTCTATAAAAACCATATATGCCCCCAGGGCATAACTTACAACACTTGCCCTGAGGGTTGTGGGGTAAGGGTTATCATCCTCAAAGACCTAATTTCGAGAACTTTCAAACTATGTTGAACAAAATGCATGTCTCAAAATTTTTATTGGATGTGTTTGGGGAAATGCTGGGCGTGAGAGGGCCGTTAGTTGTTCTTCAATTACCTTCGACTATTAAAAAGGGCTCTAACCTTTTCAATTTCCAATCGAATGAGCCCTTTTTGTAATTTATACGACAACTCCTTCTATAAAAACTTCATATGCCCCCATGGCATAACTTACAACCCTTGCCCTGAGGGAGTGGGGGGAGGGAATCATCCTCAAAGACCCAATTTCCAGAACTTTCAACTACGTTGAAAAAAACGGCTATAAACCCTTAAAACCCTTGCCCTGAGGGCTTTGGGGGGGAATCATCCTTAAAGACCTAATTTCCAAAACTTTCAACTACGTTTAACAAAATAGCTATCTGAAAATTTGATTGGATGTGTTTGGTGAAAAGGTGAGCGTGAGAGGGGGGTTAGTTGCCCTCCAATCACTTTCGACTCTTAAAAATAGCATAGCCCTTTGATTTTATAATCGAATAAGCCCTTGTTGAAGTTTCTACGACAAAGCTTTCAATAAAAACCCTTATATGCCCCCAGGCCATAAGTTATAACCCTTGCCCTGAAGACTGCGGGGGGAGTTTCCTGCTCAAAGATATAATTTCCAAAACTTTCAAACTACATTGAACAAAATGGCTATCTCAAAATTTTGATTGGATGTGTTTGGGGAAATAGTGGGCATGGAAGGGTTTTTAGTGGCCTTCCAATCACTTTCGACTATTAAAAGGGCACTAGCCATTTCAATTTCCAATCGAATGAGCCCATTTTGAAGTTTCTACGACAACACTTTCTATGAAAACCTTATATGCCCCCACGGCATAACTTATAACCCTTGCCCTGAGGGCTGTGGGGCGGGAGGGTTGTCATCCTCAAAGACCTAATTTCAGAACTTTCAAAAACGTTGAAGAAAATGGCTATCTCAAAATTTGGACTGGATGTGTTTGAGGAAAAGGTGGGTGTCAGAGCGGGGTTAGTTGCCCTTCAATCACTTTCGACTGCTAAAAAGGGCACTAGACCTTTGAATTTCGAATCGAATGAGCTCTTTTTGAAGTTTCTACGACAACGCTTTCTATAACAGTTTTATATGCTTCCAGGGCATAACTTACAACCCTTTTCCTGAGGTTTGTGTGGGAGTTTCCTTCTCAAAAACATAATTTCTATCAGGAAACCAACTACGCTGAACAAAATGGATATCTCAAAATTTTCACTGGATGTGTTTGGGGAAATGGTGAGCGTAGAAGGGGTGTTCTACGCCCTTCCAATCACTTTCGACTATTAAAAAGGACACAAGCCACTCCAATTTCGAATCGATTGCGCCCTTTTTGAAGTTTCTACGACAACTCCTTCGATACGAAGTGCCGTGGTCTAAAGAAGAAAAAAATAATGCATTGTGCCAACATTGTTCTTTACTTAGGCAGCGCTATTGCGCTGCCTATGATAAATATACGTAACTTACGAATTAACTTACGTAACGAACTTCTACATTAATTTATTTTTAATGCGTAAATTAGGGGATTCGGCCCCTAGTCAATACCTCGCTCTTTACGCTAAAGTTCGAATTTTGTTCTAATTCTTTAAAATGACCCCTTAATCACAAAGGCCGTTAATTAGAATAAATAGCTCTTATGAAAGAACTAAAAAAAATCTTTGGCTTAAAGTGCGAGGTATAGACTAGGGGGTGAACCCTTTCATATACGTAATAATTTCTGTTCCTTTAAAGTATTGATGTTGCTCCTTAATTTCAGTTGAAAAACTTGTTTTTTTTTTTGTTTTTTACATAATTCCTGATGTTTTTTTTAATGATAACGGGAAATCCAGTGCCCCCTTCATAGCAATGTCCCTTCCCAAATGAAAACTTTCTCCATGGAAAGATCCTCCCACATAACCCCCGAACCACCACCACCCCACTACCAGAAACCATCTCCCTGAAAACGTCTGTATACTTCCCAATAATCAATACTATATGTAAACATTGGGTAAAGTTCATAACTTTCAGCCCTCCCCCTAGGGACTTTGGGGAAGTAAGTCATCCTAAATGACATAGTTACGTTACAATATTTTCGACCAAGTTGAACAAAATGGTTATCTCAAAATTGTGATCGGTTGACTTTGGCGAAAAATGAGCGTGGGAGGGGGCCTAGTTGCCCTGCATCTTATTGGTCACTTAAAAAGGGCACTATAACTTTTAATATCCGTTTGAATGAGCCCTCCAACGGTTCCTAGGACAACTGACTCGATACGATCACCCCTGGAGAAAAAAAAAGAACAAAAAACAAATAAACACTCATCCGTCATTCTGGCAAAAAATATAAAATTCCACATTTTTGCAGATAGGAGTTTGAAACCTTTTCAGTAGGGTTCTCTGATATGCTGAATTTGATGGTGTGATTTTCATTAAGGTTCTATAATTTTTAAGGGATGTTTCCTCGTTTTTCGAAAATCAGGCAAATTTTCTCAGGCATGTAACTTTTCACGGGTAGGACTAAACTTTTTGAAACTTGTATATTTGAAATCAGCATACAAATTTTATTCTTTTGATGTATCTATTGGTATCAAAATTCCGTTTTTAGAGTTTCGGTTACTATTGAGCCGGGTCGCTCCTTACTTACAGTTCGTTACCACGAACTGTTTGATTTGAAGAATAAAATAGAAGAGATCATACAATAAAAAAATCTGCCCTTTTCCAATCCAGATTTATCCTAATAAAAATAATAAGCCTCAGTTTCGTGAGGAGGGCTTATTAAAGTTATCGAATAATATTTATTCTCTTATAATTGGCCTTCTCCCCTTAAAATGTTTCTATTCTTGGCCCACCCCTCCAGAAAATATTCTGGTGACGTGGCTGATGAGTCCCTTCATTATAAGTTCATTTTTAACCCTACTTAAGTTTACAAAATGATTATTTCTAATAAAGTGAAGAGTGAAATTGAAAGTTAAAATGAAAATAGATTATTCCGTATATGACGAAATCTGTCTTCTCTTCAGCCCCCGCCCTTTACACCAAAGTTTTATAGTCTTATGCTGAAATCATTCATGAGTGTAACAAATATCCGACCTTATCCGACAAATCTCCGACAAAATTATCCGACAAATATCCGAGTGCGTTTTAAAACATTTGAATTGAAAGTTGCAGTGTTTAAAGTAAACGGACATCGATAAGCCCTTCCGTTGTAGAGATATTGTGAAAAACGCTTTCATTTCAGTTCTGATTTCATTTCAGTTGTTCATTTTCAGTTTTCATTTTTTTTATTTCATTTCAGTTTTCTACAGCTGTTGTTCTTAATAAAAAAAGGGTCACAAATTCAAACCTTATTAGAAGACCGGAGGGGACGCGAGAGGGTAGACCTCCTCATATATGAAAAAATTTCTCCTTGCTTCAAATTTACTAGTCGCTTTTTATTTTAATTTGGCAAAAACTTTTGTACCTAACTTTTGTTTATTTTTAATACCATACCCTGGATTACCCAAAATGTGGCAAGACCTAAAACCCAACTTTCTAAATCATAGTTTATCTTCTGCAATGCAATGCTGCAATAAAGAGAGCTCGTTTAGTTTATTTCGTTTTCGAAATAAACTATAATTATACAAAACGAATCTCGTCTCCAAAATGAAAAGGGACTTTTCGTTCACTCAGTACAATATGTAT
>JAQQPU010011596.1:0-16571 GCA_029168905.1 Artemia sp. Kazakhstan ARC1039 | reverse complement strand
ATTCCCCCAAACACATCCAATCAAAATTTTGAGATAGCCATTTTGTTCAGCGTAGTTGATTTCCAGATAGAAAATATGTTTTGAGGAGGACAATCCCCCACAACCCTCAGGGCAATGGTTTTAAGTTATGCCCCGGGGGCATATAGGGTTTTTATAGAAGGCGTTGTCGTAGAAACTTCAAAAAAGGCTCATTCGATTGGAAATTCAAAGAGCTAGTGCCCTTTTTAATAGTCGAAAGTGATTGGAGGGTAACTAGTCCCCCCCACGCCCATCATTCCCCCAAACACATCCAATCAAAATTTTTAGATAGCCATTTTGTTCAGCGTAGTTGATTTTCAGATAGAAAATATGTTTTTGAGGTGGACACTCCCCCACAACCCTCAAGGCAAGGGTTTTAAGTTATACCCTGGGGGCATATAAGGTTTTTATAGAAGGTGGTGTTGTAGAAACTTCAAAAAAGGCTCATTGGATTGGAAATTCAAAGGGCTAGTCCCTTTTTAATAGTCGAAAGTGATTTGAGGGCAACTAGTCCCCCTTTCACGCCCACCTTTTCCCCAAACACATCCAATCAAAATTTTTGAGACAGCCATTTTATTAAACGTAGTTTTAAGTTCTGGAAATTAGGTCCTTGAGGATGACAACTCCCCCACAGCCCTCAGGGAAAATGTTGTAAGTTATGCCCTAGGGCATAAGGTTTTGTATAGACAACATTGTCGTATAAACTTCAGAGAGGGCTCATTTGATTGGAAATTGAAAGTTCTAGTTCACTTTTTAAGCGTCAAAAGATATTGGAGGGTAACCAGCTTCCCCCCCCCCTAAACCTTATTATCCCAAATGCATCCAATAAAAAATTTAAGATAGCTATTTTATTAAAAATAGTTCAAAGATTATATAACAAAAATTCCGGTATTGACACAACCCACCAGGGCCCGGGGGCAGGCGTTAAAAGTTATGCCCTTGGGGCTTATACGGGTCTTATGGAAGGGATGCTCGTATTAACTTCAAAGAGGTATCATTTGATTGGAAATTGAAAGTTCTAGTTCACTTTTTAAGAATCAAAAGAGATTGGAGTGCACCTAGCCCCCCCCCCCCTCCTCGCCCTTTTTCCTCAAACCTATTTGATAAGAACTTTGAGATAGCTTTTTTTTAAATAGTTCAAAGACTTTATAACGAAAACTCGGGGGTCAACACAGCCCCCCAGAGCCCGAGGGCAGGTGTTGTAAGTTATGCCCTTGGGGAATATATGGTTTTTATTGAAGGGATGCTCGTAAAAAATTCAGAGATGGCTCATTTGATTGGAAATTGAGAAAGTTTTTGGAAAGTTTTTTCGAGTCAAAAGATATTGGAGGGTTATAGTCCCCCATGCCCCTTTTCCCCAAATGTATCCAATAAAAATTTTGAGATAGACATTAAGTAAAATTTTTTTCAAAAGTCAGATAACAAAAGCTCAGGTGTCGTCACAACCCCCCAGGGCCTGGGGGCAGGCGTTGTAAGTTATGCCCTGGGACATATATTGTTCGTATGAAAGGGATGCTCGCATAAACTTCAGAGAGGGCTCATTTGATTGGATATTGAAATCCAGGCCTTTTTAAGAGTCCAAAGTGAGTAGAGGGCAACTGGCCCCCCAAGCCCTTTTCCCCCAAATACATCTGATACAAAATTTGAGGTATCCATTTTGTTAAAAATAGTTCAAAGATCATATAACAAAACTGCTTTACGTATGGTCATTTCGTTAAAAATAGTTCATAGGTCAGAGAAGAAAAACCCCTGTGTCGACACAACCCCCCCCCCAGGGCCGGGGCAGGCGTTGTAAGTATTGCTCTGGGGGCATATATGGTTCTTATGGAAGGTATAGTGTAAACTTCAGAGAGGGTACATTTGAATGGAAATAAAAGTTGTAGTTCATTTTCTCAGAGTGAAAAAGATCGGAGGGCAACTAGCCCCTCCCGCCCTCCATGCCTTTGGGCGTATCGGATTGATAAACCCATCCGATAAAAATTTCAGGTGACCATTTTGTTAAATATAGTTCAACCATCAGGTATTGAAACTCCAGGGTCGACACAACCTCCCAGGGCCGAGGGACAGGCGTTGTAAGTTATACTCTGGAGATTTATATGGTTTTTATAGAAGGGATACTCGTATAAACTTCAGAGAGGGCTCATTTGATTGAAAGTAGAAAGTTCTAGTTCACTTTTAAAGAGTCAAAATAGACAGAAGCTTAATCTAGTCCCCCCACGCCATTTTTCCCCAAACCCATCCGATAAAAATTTTGAGATAGCAATTTTGTTAAAAATAGTTCAAACATCAGATAATAAAAACTCCGAGGTTGACACAAACCCATTTTTTCACTTTGATATTGTTACTTTGATATCAGTTTTGATACTTTGATGAATATTTGATTTTTTTTAAGTTTGATTTTTAAATAAGGAATTTTTAAAAACTTGAAATTTTTTTCAAATCAAAAACGAACAAAAATTAATTAAAAAAAACTTTTCGAAAAAATAAGTTTTTCAAAGAAAAGTAAAGGCCATTTTAAACTTAAGCTCAGCAGATACAAATACCTTTTAAAATTCAAACTCAAAACGACCAGAAATTACTATTAAAGAATAAATGAAACCCAAAACGAACAGAAATTAAATAAACAATCATAGCAAAAACATACAACAAGTAATGATATAAATGAATAAATAGATCTTAAAGCGAGTAATGCTTAGATTGAATATGAAAATCAAGCTTAAGACGAAAAAAATATTTTCCTATTGAAGTACAAATGAAACTTAAAACGAACAGAAATTAAATAAACAATCAATGCAAACAAACATACAATATATATATTAATGTAAATTAATAAATAAATGTAAAAACGAGGAAAACTTAAATTGAATATGCAAATTAAACTTGAAACAAACAAAAATCACCACAAACAAGAGTTTGAGCATGACCTCCTTCTCTCACTGAAGTCCGCTTATATGGCACCTGATATATCTTGTAAAATCGGAGCCTTGATGTCCTCATCTTTGTCTGATGCTTGATCCGGTCAAGATTACAACTTGTAATTCATGATAAGTGAATTTCATTGTTTATGCTGAATTGGAATTTTGCATTGTTTCTATCACCCAGGGTGTCTGCGTAATGGATGTTTCGATTTAAAGACAAAAAATAAATTCCACGTTTTTGAGTTTTCTAATAGTTATATGTTGAAAATAAAAAATCTCATCAGATATTCTTTAGTACGCGTACTACTACTACTAAAAAATCACCGCAGCACCAAGCCGCCTGAGGCTAACACAGCTACGCACGCTCCTCCTCGTCCAAATTTATTCAAAGCCTCCCTCTTTACACTCTCCCAGGAAGTTTTCATTTCTAATCTTTCCTTGCAACATCCTCCCACCCCAACCGAGGACGACCTACTTTTCTTTTAGTCTGAGACCGTTGGCCGACAGGGACAATCTGTTATAGACTTTGGATAATGCTTTATTATTATAATGTTTATAATCTTTGAAAATTTTCGGCTTAATTCCCAGTATTACAGAAAAAAAATCTAAATTTCTCTTCTTTTAGTTTTGTACCTACGCCTATGAAAACTAACTATCTGACAAAAGAACGAAAAATTTCACCGAATAGCAAACATGGAACAATGAACCGAATTCAGCAGAAAAACCTATTAGTATTGCATATGTTAGTTATTAAGCCAAAACACAAATAACACTTTGTTCTTTATTATTATAAAGGTTGTGCTAGTAAATTTTTTTGGGTTTTGATGTACTGTTTTTTGGATTTTTGTTTCTTCATTTGTTGTTATCATTATGCGGAATTTAGTTGTCTCAGCATTAAGCCAAAGCAGAACTTTATTTATTTATTTTTTCGTTGTAATTAAAGTTACTGTTAGTAAATTTTTCGGATTTTGATTTTCTGTTTTTTTTTTCGATTTGTTGTTATTATTATGCGGAAGTTAGTTGTCTCAATATTAAGCCAAAGCAGAACTTTTTTTTTCTTTTCTTTTTTTGAGTAGTGCTATTATTTGCCCATGTCTTGTTGTTTCTGCAGTTTAGTTTATTATTTATCCATAATACAGTTTTAGTCCCTGTTTGCAAGCTTATATTATGTGTGTGTATACGTTTTATTTATATCATTTTATTATTAAATTTTATATTGTTATATTTCTTTTTTTAGTATTTATTTATATTGTTCTATATTATATGTATATATACATATTTATAGTTTCCTTTTATTTTTAGGATACGAATTCATTCCCACTGGGACAGGTGAAAGAATATTTGCTGGGAGATTATGGGGCAAAATTCGTCATCCAGATTATCTTGCTGATTTGCTCATGCATGTTTCGTTGACTTTCTGTGGAAGTTTAGGCTTGTATATTTACCTCTTGGAGCCATTGATGACATTTATTATGCTTTTAAAACAAGCAAGATTAGATGATGCCTGGATGAGTCACAAATATGGTCCAGCGTGGGACAGATATTGTTTAAAGGCCAAAAGTAGACTAATTCCAGGCATTTATTGACGGCATTTTTGTACTATTTGTGTAAGTGATAGACCGTAGCAGCCAAGTTGTCCCTAGATCTCGTGCCGTGGCGTCAATTGAGAGGGGTGCATACGCCCATTCTAGATTTTTGCACCTTCTACACCTTGACTAATACCTTTTTGAGAGAATTTTCATTGAAAATTGCCTCTGTTTTTCGGGCATTTTCATTGAGAACAAATAAAAAACGAAAAATTTGCCCCCCCCCCTTCACTTCTCGTGAATTGACGCCAATGATCTCGTGATTGTATGGTCCTTTTTATTTAGTAGGTATATGTCTATTTGTCTTTTCCCTAAAGTTCTGCCTTAATAAATGTAATAATGGTCATAAGGATTCTGTAGTTTGGATAGCTTGTACATGTAGTGCGGAAAACTGGTCAAAATATAGCCAAAATATAGTTTCTGCAAAAATCTTGTCAAAACTAAGATGCTTGATTTTTACTTGCTTTTAAGAAATTGGATCCAACTTTGCCCCCCCCCCCCCCCCCGAATCCTTTATAGTACTATATGGACTGTCATTTCACTTGGTTTTGGTAAATTGGCTCCAACTTTGCCTTCTTCCCCCGAATTGTGACGCAATTACGCCTCTGCTTTCCTACCCCTCCCCCTCCCCCCTTTCTCGTGTCTACCCTCTCCTCTTTTTTTAGTTTCCTTAGTGATAGATAAAAGAAGATTACAAAAGACAGCGATTTCATCTCCTTCCAAACCAATAGCCCTTCGAAACATGTAATACTAGGGGGAATGAGAGGAATGAAATACTATTCTATTTTAGCATTATTAGGGCTATTTGCCTTATTTGTATTATTGACCAAAAACACATGATCCCTATTACTGTTATTTTCTAATTAAGACAAAGCTAAATTCTGCAATTTGGTGGAAATTTTATAGCCCAAGGAGGATCCTCGTACATTTTTTTATTGAAAATAATTTGTCTTCCATGTTTCACTCATTTGCTCAAGTTTATATTTTAGAATATTTCTCAAATGGAAAATGTGTCTTTCCCTTAACTTTATGACCATGGGGGGGGGGCAAAACAAGTTTAGATTTTGTGCCCTTTATCTAAAATTCTCGGCTTGCTGATACTTATGCAGGAAAGGCTCAGAATCATCTTGTTTTGAAAGGGGTTTTATGAGCTTGCCCCCTCCCTGGACTGTGTCGTTCTCTCTTAAAAATTTTCCTTGGCTGCTACTTGCCTGGCCGGTTTTGAAGTTAAATATATTACGTCTGTCAAGTCATACGTCGGATTTCTAACTGCATTTCTAATTTCTTTTTCTGATGAAGAGACGGACCTTTCAGAATCCAAAAGGATTAATTGTAATTTTTGAGGATTGAAGATGCTATTAATGCTGAGAGCACTTACTCTCATTTTATAAGTGCATTTAGGAATGATCTCTCTCTTTCTTTCTCTATCTAATCTCTCTTATAGTTTTGGCTTGGCTATTTTTGACTTAGTCAAAAGGAGTTGATCCACATTATGCGAATGTATTTAGCATGGGACTACTCAGGGGTGCCATTTCACGGACTTTGGGGGAGGGGGGCTCAAGGACTTCAATTTTTACGAGGTTATTAAACGAGGCGTTTCTCTAAATTTAGAAGTTATTCCCCCTCCTTCTGCTCCCTCAATTGGCACCCCTGGAACCACCTCAATAAATAACAAAAACCAAAATTCCACGACTGAAGACGAAAATATATTTTGCTGTTTTGTTCAATTCCTGCATATTTTGTTTTTCTAGTTCTTTTAGAGGTTGGTTTCTGTTAGAGGTTTAAGAGGTTGGTTTCTTTTAGAGATTGGTTTATTAATGAGAACAAAGACTTGATTGACGTATTGAATAGAATCTTTTTTGAAAAAATTGTATTTTTGTCTGAAGTTTCATTTGAAACTTTTCATATTTGCTATTAGTGCTTTTTAGAATTTGTTTCCCTTTTTTTAGTATTGTAATTTTTTCATGTTTGAATAGTTTTTATACGTTATGAACGTATTGTGTGTATTTGATACTCATTATAATTTACCTAATTGAGGATTTCAATTTAACAGATGCCCTACATAGTTGTGCATGGTGACAAAAACGCATATTAACGAAGTCTTGGCTGCCCATTGATATGCTTATTGATATCTATGATTACATATCGAAACTTTGAGGTCTTGAGCTGCAGAAGCTGCTTTCTTTCCAGTTCTAGTTTTTCTTGTTTCTAAGCTATACTATTTTACTTGAAAAACTCTTCAAGAGTTAACCTGAAAAGGGCCCAGTAGATTTTTTTTTTTTTTAACTTCTTGTCTAATAATCGAAATGGTTTTTATTATTTTTTTTTTTTTGTGGCTTCTATTTCCACTGAATACAAAATTATTGAAACAGAAAATTTTGATACTCTGCCTGCAAAATTATCAACAATATAGTATGAAAATCACAGTATCAACAATAATTATAGTATGAAAATTATAGTATCAACAATAATTTGCGTTAGGTTCAGATTTTTCCACGGCCTGAACCTCGAAGGGGCTCATACGTCTTTTTGTAATGAAAATTAAAAAGTTGTAATTTACATCTGTTTTATTTATAGTCGAATTTTTTTTTCTATGGCTTCGTTTGCTTTGCAATAGCAGCAGTAAATGAATTGATACTTAGAAGTTTTCACTGATTTTGACTCATAGTTCTGTATTTTGCCTAAATCTCCAAATTTCACCCGAAATTTAAATTACAGCTTAACGTTTTAGCTCTTAAGCGAAAAAAACTGGACAAAAAAATATTCGTACAATTAACCAATAATATAAGTTAAGCAAGCCCTTTCAACACTAGGCTAACTTAAAGTTCATAAAACCATCATAATCATTTTCTAAAATCTTCACAATCTTCATAAGTAAACTATTCAAAAGTTTAAAATGTGAAATGGAGATTGAGATTCAAGCTCTGATCAAGTGTAAAACGCTTTCTAGGGAAATTTGTTAATTTATTTTCAAAAATCATTAATTATCCATGGACAAAATTTGTCCCATACGATTACATACCGTAAATGCTCAAATTATGCTATTATGAAAGTTTTGTGGTCTTGTGTGAAAGTGCCATTCCTATGGCGTTAGGGTATATTTCTTGTGAAACGGAGATTTTACATACCCGTTTAAAATGGTTTTATCGAATCATTTGGTCTAATATCATTGCCAGTCTCTTGTTTGGTTATTGAGATGTTAAAATTTTCTTATTGAGTTTTCCTAGTTTACCTTATTTTCAGTTCTGATGAATTATCTGAACGATAATTAACTTCAAACCCTCAAATATGATGATTTTTTTCTTCAAGAATGACTATCGGGTGGCTTTTTTTTGCTTAATGGAGAGTTGTAATAAAAATACAATAAAAGTAGTAAAAATATCAAGATCGACAAAAATACAAGATTCTGCTCGCCAAGAAACTTAGTGATCTTATTCTTAGACTTATGACAGGTCATATTCTAAGATTTATTTTCAAGAATGATTAATTATTCAACCAGGTATTCCACTTTATGGATAAGATTTGCCCAACGCAAATTCCCAAGTTATGCTATAATGAAAGGTTCTACGGTCTTGTGTGAAATCACCATTTAAAAGAGTTACGTACATCTTTATGCCGTGTTCCAGGGGTGGATCCAGGATTTTGTTTTAGGGGGGGGGGGAATAGGTTGATCCGATAAAGTTGCGTTAGGAGCAAGTTTAATTAGTGCAAACTTCAAGTTAATTAAGTAAATTACACTACTTTAGACAACGTTAGGGGGGGTGCGCCCCCTGGATCCGCCACTGCCGTATTCTATCGGTCGTAAGATCCATTGCCAGGAAGGGACCTTTCTAACCAAGGACTTATCGAAGGAGTAGGGATACCTTTAGAGGTCTACATATAGGAAGAACTTCAAACTTCTAGTGTTTTATCTTTTTTGTCAGATTCATTAGATCTAGATGGTAGAGATTGGAAATATGTGTACTCATTTTATCACTTCGTAATCAGGGTGCCAATTCATGAAAATATAGGGGTGTCTGTGTTTTTTTTTTTTTTTTTTTTTTTTTTTTTTTTTTTTTTTTTTTTTTTTACTAAAGTTAAAAGAGAAGATGTTTTTCAAAATGGAGGGAATGTATTATTGTTTTATTGCAATGTTGAGTGAAAAAAACAAAACCATTATTTTTTATAGACCCCCCGCCCCAACTGGTGCCCCTGTTTATCGTTGATTTACCGGTGGTTTCAATGGATACCGCAGCTTACGCTGTCTCTTTCTTTTTTTGCTAAATTTGTAATTTTCTTTTAATATTTTATTTTTATCCCTTATCTTTGTTTCTCTGGTAAATGTAATCTAAAAAAAAACATACCCTGGTATACGACAGAATAAATGTTTCGATGTTAGAATAATTTTAGTTTTTTTCTACGATTGTATCAAGACACTTACCAATTTTTGTTGATGCAGTGTTACCTAATATATATCACTAACTTTTTTGACGTGCTATAAAAGTAGCTTGCGCTACTCGGCATGACTCAAATAGCCCCTATAGATCTACGTCTACAAAGACGTAGCTAACGCTATGCAATACTATGCATTCGTCATCAGTTTACAGTACATGACCTATTTATTTCTATATTAATTGTATACTAATTAATTAAATAAAATAAAATTGCTGACCTTTGCTGTAGAAAATGTCGAACTAGGACCATAGTATAATGTTTCTCTCTCACTCTATCTCTCTCTCTCTCTCTCTCTCTCTCTCTCTGTCTCTCTCTCTCTCTCTCTCTCTCTCTCTCTCTCTCTCTCTCTCTCTATCTCTATCTCTCTCTCACTCTCTCTCTCTCTTCTCTCTGTCTCTCTTTTTCTCTCTCACTGGCATCAATTGGGTTAAGGTGGGTGGCGGTGCCCCTTTCGCTTTGAAAAATACCTTTTTTGGGAGTTTTCTTTCGGAAGATCTTCTTTTAGTGTTTTCATTAAAAAAAAAATTTTAAAACAACAAACTAGCCCCTTCGCTCCTAGACTTTGAGAAATACACTTCTTATTTTTGTACTCTCTCTTTCTCTCTATCACTTACTCACTCTCTCTCTCTCTCTCTCTCTCTTTCTCTCTCTCTCTCTCTCTCTCGCCCCACCTTATCTTTCTGCGAAAGGAACTTTACTATTATTAGTAAATTACTTTACTATTATTTTAATAATTATTTATGTCTATAGAAGTTTGAAAATTAAAGTGTTTTGTATTTTTAACTCTTTTTTACTCAGAAGTATTATGTAAATTTTTTGTCAAATATACTATTTTGTGTGACGCCTGGTTCTTAACTGCTCAAGGTTTGTGAATACCGTCCTAGGCTGTATTTATTCTTTTATCTTAAGGCGGTCATTTGCGCATTAATGAAACCGATTGTTAATCTTTATAGAAAATAATGTTGGTTTTATTTGAGTGCATGGTAACTATTTTGATTTTCGTAGATTGTCTGTACATAAGAAAAAAGAACAATTATAGCTATTAAGAAATTGGTGAAATAATAAAAAAAATTAAATTAGTAATTCTATTTGTTTTATTTAATCAAAAATTTAATCGAAATGAAAGAAAACCCTTAACAAAAACAAATAAGCCTATCTATACTTGTCTATCAGAAGCCTAAATGATATCATTTGTCACATTATATTTATTATGCATATTTTTTTTTTTCGCATTCAACTTAGAATTTGTTCTTTTCAGAAATTACTAAAAAACTGAAAGGCAGTAGATGAAAAGAACAAAGAAGGTTTGTCAAATAGCCTATCTCTAGATTAAAACCATAGGAAGTGCAATAGCGCTGCCTAAGTAAAGAACGATGTTGGCACAATGTATTGTTTATTTATTTTTTTTAGATCAGGGCACTTCGTATAGAAGGAGTTGTCGTAAAAACTTCGAAAGGGGTTCATTATATTAGAAAGTAAAAGTTATAGTACCCTTTTTAATAGTCGCAAATGATCGAAGGGCAACCTGCACCAGCCCCACGCCCATCATTTCGCCAAACACATCCAATCAAAATTGTGAGATAGCAATTTTGTTCAGCATATTTGAAAAGTCCAGTATTTATGTCGTTGAGGATGACACCCTCCCCCCCCCACGGCCCTCAGGGCAAGGGCTATAAACTATACTAGTTGCCCATTATTAACATATAAGGTTTTTATGGAAGGGGTGGTCGTGTAAAATTCAGAGGGGGGCTCATTCAATTGGAAATCAGAAGTCCTAATACCCTTTTTAAGAGTCAAAAGTGATCGGAGGGCAACTAGACCCCCCCCCCCCCGAAGATCATTTAACAAGGCCGTCAAGGTTGAACCAAACCCCCAGAGTCTGGGGGCAAGAGTTTTAAGTTAGGCCCCTGGGGTTATATGAATCGTTTTGGAAGGGGTGGTCGTATAAACTTTAGAGGAGGCTCATTTGATTGGGAATTGAAATCTCTAGTTCCCTTTTAAGAGTGAAAAGTGTTGAAGGGCAACTACCCCCCTAACGCCCTCTTTTCCCGAAACGCATCTGATTGAAGTTGTGAGATAGCCGTTTGGTCCAAAATAGTCCAAAGAACATATGACGATGCCTCCAGGGTTGACACAACCTCCCAGAGCCCTGGGGTAGGAGGTGTGGGCTACACCGTCCGTCACGCGACAACCCGAAGTCAATCCAATCTTTCATCCCTTAATTCTATGACTATCTACCTTAGTTCTGCCCTAGGAATGACTCGTGGATGGATGACAGATAGACTTATCTATCAACAAATGAAATGACATCCTTTTTATACAATCCTAAAAAGGGCTTATCCCAGATTTGCCTCTCAATTACTCGAACTATCTGTCTTGGTTTTTTTCTACAATTAGCTGTCTTGATGCCTACTGCAACATTCTTGATTTTAATTCAAAATCAACAAATTATACAAAGCTTATATTAGAACGTGCACCATCGGAATACATCTCAAGATCACTGTAAGTTCAACTGTAAGTGTGCATATGGGCTCAGTAGCTTTTTTGTGCCAGTAGAACAGGACGGCGCGGGTTTTCTTGATTTGACTGACAAAGAATACTGCAACTCAGTGGCCCCTGAGGAGGTTTAAGCTTTTATAGCCATTCTTTGGCTTGAGTGGCAGAAGAGGGGGGATGTCAAAGAGGATATGAATTGAATTTTGTGGCGAGTGTCTATGGGTCATCTGCTGCAAGTGGGTCATCTAGGATTAAGTCATGTAAAGCCGTCGGAGGAGGGTAGTTAGGTGTGTACTTTTAAAGTGGGGATAATTGGTCGAGGTGGAGTGGGAAGTGGAACTTGTTCTACTCGTCCTCTTAAACTTTGAGTAACATCAAACAGCTCGTGGTAACGAACTATAAGTAAGGAGAAACCCGGCTCAATATTAACCGAAACTCTAAAAAACGAAATAGATACATCAAAAGAATCAGATTTTAATGCTGATTTCAAATATACGAATTCCATCAAGTTTAATCCTATCCATCAAAAGTTACGCGCCTGAGAAAATTTGCCTGATTTTTTAAAAAAGGGCGAAACACCCCCTAAAAGCTGTAGAACCTTAATGAAAATAACACCGTCAGATTCAGCGTATCAGAGAACCCTACTGTAGAGGTTTCCAGCTCCTATCTGCAAAAATGTGGAATTTTGTTTGTTTTTTTGCCAGAAGAAAGATCACTAATACATGTATTTGTGTTTTTTTTTGTTGTTTTTTTTTTTCAGGGATGATCGTATCGACCCAGTGGCTCTAGAATATCGTGGGAGGGCTCATTCGAACGGAAATTAAAAATTCCAGTGCCCTTTTTAAGTGACCAAAAAAATGGAGGGCAACTAGGTCCCCTCCTACCCTCATTTTCTTCCCAAAGTCATCTGATCAAAACTTCGAGATAGCCATTTTGTTCAGCATGGTCGAAAATACAAATAACTACGTCTTTTAGGATAACTTAATCCACCAAAGTCCCGGGGGGTGCTGAAAGTTATAAACTTTACCAAATGTTTACATATAGTATCGATTATTGGGAAGTATACACACGTTTTCATAAAAAAAACAAGTTTTTTTTATTTATTCTAAGTTAAGATCATGATATGATGAAGGGTGAATCCTATCACCCTGAAAAAAAAATAATGGCATTTGTGATTTTTCTTCTGGTAAAAAATAAAAGTTCGATATTTTGGCAGATAGGAGCTAGAAACCTTTACAGTGATTCTCTGGTACGCTGAATCTAATGATGGGATTTTCATGAAAATCCCATCATTTGAGTCATATCTACTGAATATGAGGTTTTGTACCTGTCCTCGTAATTGATATGTTTTATATACCAAACCGAAGCCTTATTATTTAGCTCTGAATTTTTTAGTTTGATTTTCTAATATAAATCTTCGAAGAAAAGACAGTTCCAGAAATAATCCAGAAATGTTCCAGAAACAGTTCCAGAAATAATAAGACTTATTTTGCTCTTCTATTACGCAAAGAAAATTGGAGATATGACCTTTGTTTCAGAGACAACAATATCAGTTATACAATATCCAAAGTTTTTTAATTATATTTTTGTAATTACGCAAAAGCTCATTTCTTTGTTTCTTAATAGGCATTTGATTAAAATTGGCGCTTTGGAATGGTCTTAGAAATGTTAGATAAACTGTTGGCATAATTTGCAGGTGGTTTTTATTCTACTTATTTGCTTTTCTGCACTATTATGTCTAGTTTATGCAATATCTATTTGGTTCTGAAGAAAGATGCCATATTGTAGATAATTATTTTATTATAGAATGTGGATTCCACTTTCTCTGAAGAGCCTGTTAAAGAAGAAACTGTAGCCTATACTCTTATTTAAGGAACGCAGAAAAAAATTTAGCCCCCTCTTCTCCCCCCCCCCCCCCCGATAGAAATTTGTGTTACTTATGTCAGTCCTTACTTTTCAACTTTAAGCAAAGAATTATCCCAGAATTACTCAACATCTCAAATTGAATCTCTTTTTATAGCCGTTGGTCTGAAGCTTTGTGTTTTCTATTCTTTCGATTTCTTCCATTTCAGCGTACAGTGCTAGTCCTTGATAATTTTCTGTCATAAGAAGGAATAAAAATGTATCCCTCCGTTCCTGTTCAATGCGGTAAACTTGACAAAACAAGGCTATTTGAAATGAGTTAATATTATAACCTAAATAATGGTATATGTCAAAGTGTTAAGTTTTTTGAGGGTGTGGGGCAAGAAAAATCCATAAGTTGATGTTAGAAACAGATATATTTGTATAAATGAGTTTTTTTCGTATAGATTTAAAGCAAACTATGAAAATATTCAATTGTTAGGCCCAGTGGCGTCAAGGAAAATTAGGGGCAAGGCAAAATGATTTTTTTTCGAAATCCACGGGGAGTAGTTTTGTTGTTTTTTCATGTTTTTTTTTAATGAAAATTCTTAAAAGAAGGTATTTCTCACATTCTCAATCTTGTAGGGGTGGAGATAAATCTAGGAAGGGGCAAAGGCCCCTCCCCCCAGTTGATACCACTACATAATCTCCAGAGGAAGATTTTTTTTTTGATAATATTCCTACTCTTATTTAAATCCTTTTGTAAAAAAAAGTAAACCTTTTTTCGTTGCCACTTGACTACCTATTTTTCGTAATTCACTTGCCTTGCTCTTCACGCTTTTAGTTTTTAGCACTTTTAGAAAAGCTTCCTGTTCTAATTTAACGGCCCTTGTGTTTCTGGAGTCGTTCTAAAAAAATTGGGACAAAAAGTTTAAACTGTAGTGCAAAGAGCAAGGTATTGTGGAGGGTGGCAACTCCATATACGGAATAATTTCTACTCGCTTTAAGTCTTAATGTTTCTCCTTATTTTCAGTTGAAAAAACTACCATTTTTATTTAATTTTGATCGTTTTTCAAATAATGCCAGTAAGTGTGGTTCACCCTCTATAAAAAATTTACTTTCCTCACTAGAAACTACTCCGCGGAAAGTTCTTCCCACGAAAAATACCCTTCTTTCCCTTAAAATTCCTTCCAGTTTCGTTTGAAAAAAAAAAGACTAAGCTCTTAACGTTTTTCTGATCAATCCGGAAATTTCCCCTTCCACGGAAATTTTTTCCCGGAAATCAAATCACGCTAAAAATGTCACCCAGAAAACTTCTCTGGAATATCTGCACATTCAAAATTGAGTTGGCAAAGACAAAGTAACAAAAACAAAAATAATTTTGTACATGTTTTGTCAAATCCGTCCACGGAAAATTATCCCCATGGATGTACTTTCCAATAACAAATAATATGTGTAAACAATGGCTCTAACAACCTCAGGAACTGTGGGTGGTCATGCTATCTCTAAAGGTATAGTTATGGTACATTTCAACTATACTTAACAAAATGGCTATCTAAAAATATTAATCGAAAGATTTTGGGAAAAAAAAGGATAATGGAGGGAGGCTAGTTACCCTCCAATCTTTTGGTCACTTAAAGAGACCACTAAAAATTTTAATTTCCGTTCAAATGAGCCCTCTCCCGATGTTCTAGGACCATTGGTTCAACACGATCACCCTGAAAAAAAAATAATGCCGTTTGTGGTTTTTGTTCTGGTAAAAAATAAAAAATTCCATATTTTGGCAGATAGGAGCTTGAAACCTTTACAGTAAGGTTCTCTGATACAGTGAATCTAATGATGGGATTTTCATGAAAATCCATTGATTGATAGACGCTGTTTCCTCCCTTTTTGAAAATCAGGCTTATAGCCTTTTATGAGTGAAACTAAGCTTAATGAATCTTGTATATTTAGAATCAGCATAAAAAACAATTCTTTGGATATATATCTATTGATATCAAAATTTGGTTTTACAGAGTTTCGGTTACTGTTCACCGTGTCGCTTCTTGCTTGCAGTTCGTTACCCCGAACTATTTGATTAAAGAATCATTATTATAGTTAGTCACCGAAACCAAATTCAGTGAGAATTTTAAAACGACAAGAAAATTTAGTATTGGTAACCCTTTTTTTATGGTGACAAACTGTATTATTGCCTGTTACAGCTTGTGCAAAAACTTCCTACTCCTTACATTCTCCACCCCTACTCCCTAATCCAAGTCTGTAAGACACTTTACTAATTTATTATTTGTTTCAATATATATTATTTTGAACTATAGTCGAAACTGTAAACATTAGTTCTAAAACTGTGTCAAAGAGTGATCACCTGTCTTCATCCCTGAAAAAACAAATCCTGGGTATGCCCTTGATTATAGGTTTTAATTTCTGTTCGTTCTGGATTTAATTTATTCACTCACAGTCAATTCTGTTCGTATTAAGTTCAAATTGTTGCGGGATCAGTTAAAAAAAAAAAAAAAAAATTCACAAAAGTAGTTTTTCAAAGAAACGTATAGAGCTACATTAAACCAAAGACGATCAGAAATAAAGTCGAGCAAAAATTAAAGCGTACAGCATTAATCACCATCAATAAGTAACTGAAACCAAAAAACGAACAGACAGTACCACAAACAAGAGCAAGGGTAACGCCCCCTGTGCCCTCTAAAGACCAGAACGTCATTCGCACTTTACTGGAAACAATTTTACCGCTTTTGCAAGTTCTTACTTGGCTTACGTATTATGATGTAAAACACGTATATTAGTAAAAAAAAAATATATATATATATATAATGTTCTGGAAATTTTTGTGCTGTCGATATCAGAATTGAGAAGTTCTTTGAACGTTGAAGGTCTAGTTATGGTCTTATTGAGGCTAACCTGTACTTGTTGAATGTCTCTCTAAATATTAAGGAATACCAACAACTTCTTTTGTGTGGGTTTGTTTGCAACCCTGATTCTAATACATCAAGCAGACTATTTTGTTTCTTTTGAAGGGGGAAGGGACATAGATTTTTTTTATCCCTCTGGTTCAGTACTAGATCTTGATGTTTATTAACATTAAAAAACTTTCTAGACTTTGAATAATAAAAATTTATAGCAACGTAAAATTTAAAAAAAGAACAGCCTTGAATTCAACCTGAATAAATAAATGAATGAAAATTGTCCCTATGTACCAAGCCCGTGTCAACCGACCTTCTTAACTTCTTTACCCCCATAAAACTTTTATCACTTAACGTAACATCAA
>JAQQPU010011595.1:0-10324 GCA_029168905.1 Artemia sp. Kazakhstan ARC1039 | reverse complement strand
ATATATAACTTCAAGCTCAGAGAAAAAAATTAGTTTAAAATTACAGAGGACTGCAAATGTACTTTCCTTGGCTAACATTGACATTCGTTACGTTACATAGAGATTAGCAACAACCCTATTTGGCTACAGTTGGCGACCGTTCTTCTAACAGGGTTACAGAATGCTAGCAATCCTGGCATCAGTTTGTGCAACCCAGAGGGGCCGTCACACTCATTCTTCGGTTGGCACTAGGACAAATGCAAAACATCTAAAACCAATTTTTTGGAAAGATAGCAAACTTTTCAATACAACCCCCTACTTCTCATGGTTCTATTAATATTTTAAAGGGAAATAATTTGTTCTGAATAATCCCCTGCACCCCTACCCCTAAACAGGAGATTGTGTCCCCGAGTGGATAATGAGATTGATAATTTTTGGTTGATATTTATCCGCTTGTGGAGGTTGCCTTTGTAAAATGCAAATGCTGAAGGTTCAAATATTACTTTTAAGTTAAACTGGCTACTTGGAAATTTCGACAAATTACTTCTCATGGTTCTATTAAACTTTCAAAGGGAAATTATTTGTTCTGAATAGTCCCCTGCACCCCTCCCCCTAAACAGGAGCTTGTGTCTCCGAGTGGTTAATGAGATGGATAATTTTTGGTTGATATTTATCCACTCGTGGAGGTTGCCTTTGTAAAATGCAAATGCTAAAGGAACTGAAACTTGGAAACTTCGACAGGAACTGGAATTATCCGATAATTTTATAATAATTTTCCAATATCTAATGTCCAATATAGCACCAATTTGAAAGAAAAACTCCACCAAATTCGAAGAACTTTTGCTGTATAGCCCAGAGCTACATCCCCGCATTAGATTATTGGAATTTGTAATTTAATTATTTAGATTATTTGTTATCGAAAGATCCGATAATTAGAATTTCTAAGATACTTTTCTGACATTAATAATAATAATAATTTTATGATATCGTAATTCAAACTATTAGAATTATCAAAATTACAATTAAAACCACTGATTATCATAAACAGTTTGAAAGAGTGAATTGTGAAAATAGTATCATCAGAAACGGAATTTCGTACGAGAACCCCTTTCAGTTGTTGCTAATTCTTTATAAATCTGTCATATCAATTACTATCAAAGACGGGGGTTTATTTCAAGATATGTACAGGTGTCAAGAAACAATCAATCTCTTATTTACCTGCTTTGAGAATAGAAAAAAAGGCTTCACTTTTTATTCTACATTTAAATATTTGCTTTTTTGTGGCTATCAAACGTTTTTTTATTTTACTTAGTTAAATTTCTATTCTATGATTCTCTATTAGTGAATAATAAATGACTTAAGTAAACACTATCCAATGTACGCTTTTCACGCTTTCTATTCAGTGCTAGCGTATTTATTGACTTAGTCCATGACAGCTTAATCCATCGATCCCCAAAGTAGGCACAGACTAGAGGACACTTGAGACCCTCTAAAAAGGCAATGACAATTCTTAATAAGCTCTAATCTTAAAAAAAAATCCTTAAAGAATACAAACGACTTATAGGGTAGGAGCCAAGTACTTAAACCAAACTCTTTTCTGTTTATTGAAAAACAAGCATGCTAACTGAAAATCAATTTTGGCTTAGAATCCCTGCTCAATTCTGAAGAACTGTCTATCTAGGTCTAAGAGCAAGAGAAGCAATCTTTATTCCTTTATTTTTTTTTACATAGATACAATTCATGTTTCGAAAATTTGAAACTCTTTTAATCTTTACTTTTCTTCCTTTTTCCTCCTTATATTATCTTCTCTACCCCCCCCCCCCTTCTGTGTATCATTATTTCTGTCAACATTGTCAGTATCCTTTTCCATGCCAAAATTAACGGAGTACGGTTTAATTGGATTCAAAGTTCCAATTTTGACTCGAAGACCAAATTCAACTCAAAATTATGTTAATTACTTTATAACTACTAGTATACTATCATAAAGGGTGTCTCAAAGAGAACACAGAATTTGAATCTACAATAAATCGAATTGACCACAAATTTACATCACAAACATTAACCTGGAAAACAAAAGCACAGTATCAAAACATAACCTTAATGATCAGCGATGACAGAACATACGAAAACAACGTTGTCAATAACAACAGAGACAACAACCTTTTCAAATCCGGTGCTCTTTTTGAAGCACCGTTTACTATTACTCATTTCGTTTTTCGATGGGTTTTTAACAAAGATGTGTCAACTTATAAAAGACTAATGATTCGTTTTTGCGATCTCCATGCTCCTTCCTTCCATGCTAGCAGCAAGGGTTTCCAAAGTTTGTTTTTAGTTATTTTAGGATCCATCAGAAAATTCACTATTTTAATCAGTCGCATGGTGGTTGTTTACCAGCTCAGTTACTGCAATGACTTTGCAATTTTATATAAATCTATTCAAATAAATCTATGGATTTTACTTCGTCTGTCGTTTGTCTTTAGACTAACTATAAGAATTTATACGTTTTATATGCAAAATCTATAATTTGTTTACTATCAAGAGTATAATACACACCTGAGCATAGTTTGAGGAATATTTGTCTTGCAAAACGGCACAGCCCCGAGAGACTTCAAAACTGATACAATGACAGCATCAGCACAGCATGGACTGTCCAAAAATTTTGCAATCCCGACAGTTGCGTCGTAGCCTTTGACGCCAACATTGTCCTTAAGACTAATAGGCAGTCCATGAAGTGGTTTGCGATCCTCTTTTGGAATGGCATCTAGTTGATTGGCTAATTCATCTGCTTCTTCGATAAATTCAGTTACACAATTTAATGTGGCAGTAACTTCCAAAGCCTAAATAAAGCAAGTATTATGAAGGAAGTTTAGGCGGGCGCATTCACAGTGCTTCCTATAAAATAAAGCAGAGGCGCTTAGATTGACAACATAGGGGAAGAATAAAAAAAATCGAAAAGGGGGAGGAGCCTAGTCCTTTATAAAATATTTTCCAACCCGCTAATGAAAACTTCAATACAAACTAACACACACAAGTATTTATCCAATCTCAAAATCTTTCATAGACATCTATTCACTTCATAGGCGAACAAATCCCCCCACTCTACGCCTCTCCTCCTTGCGGACATGAAGCAACACATCAAAATACTATAAAGTATGTTTTTAGTAAAACCACAGAACCAATCCATACTAATCCATGACGGTTGTTATAGAATTTAGCTTTCTGATCCGCGTATTAGTTCAGTGTCAATTAAATGAACAAACAGAAATTCCTACGAACAGGAGTTTATCCACTCCTGCCCCCCCACCTTAACCAAGAACCTTCATAAATCTATTGCTTCATTTGCGTTTTATTGAAAACTAAACTTTTTTTAAGAGTGTGGTTTAATTTTTTAAAACATAGACGAAAAATATAAAATAAAATCCATATAACAATCAATATGATTGGAAAGAACTAATAAAACAAACCAATCGATTAATATAAATGATATTGATTCCTGGAAATCACAGCAATTTAAGATTTTAATCAACACTGTTTTTTTTTCCACAAAAAAATGTTTAGAACATATTTGGTTTTCACAAAAGCGCAAATGATGAAGTAGACTTTAGAATGTTTACTGATATGGGGGTGGGGGGCATCCAATCTCCTGTTTGTAGTAATTTCTGTTCGTTTTAAGTTTGACGCAAATATTCATATTAGTTTATCCTCGTTTTAGGATTTATTTATTCATCTATATCCGTATCCAATATAATTAAGTGATAATTATCACATACGTGATCAGATTAGGCCTATATTATGTGATAAGAGGTGATTATTCATTTTAATTTTTGTTTCTTTTGATTTTGATTTATTCTTTGATAGTAATTTCTTGCTGCTTGAAATGTAATAGGACTTCATTTCTGCTCATTTTAAGTTTTAATATGGGTCTTTACTTTTCTTTGAAAAAGTTCTTCTTTGGAAAGTTTTTAAAAAACTATTTTTGATTGTTTTTAATTGCTATTGTTAATGATATGAATATTTCTCACGTTTTTCATATTTTCGAAATAGGAATTAAAATATCGGATTTTAATTTGCTCAATGTGATCTGAGCACTGGCTTTGATTGTATTCAATATAATTATTGCATAAATTTCATTTAACTTGAAATCAAGATTTGTGACAGTTCTTGAACTAAGATTTTGATCCAAAAATATTATCTGGGTAATATAATAGAAACACACCTTCTGGGAGAATCTTCATATGACTAGACATTCATTTTCATTGTCTATGAAAATGGAAAAAAATAAATAAAAATATATCAGAGGGATCACTCAGCTTTTTTATACCTGACTCTTTAAACTCTTTCATTTGTGACTTTGACGTGAGCGTTTGTTTTGTCGTAGAGGCGATGAAACAAGTAACCATCCGAGGTTTTCGGAATTAGTGTTTTATTTCCTCACTCCTTAAAGGTGGGCATCATTTCCTGGTGGATTTTATGTGGAAAGACCCAAACAAAGTGCTTTTACGTAACTTCAAAAGCCAAGCTGAAAGAGCTTAGAGAACCGGGTATAACATTAGAGCTTTCACTTGCCCCTTAGCAAATCCTTACCCGAGCACTAATTGAAAAGCATATAGTTTGCAATAAAACAAAAAAAAGGAAAAAAAAATCAACGGGCCATTATTTTTCTCAATACACCCCCATACCTGAATTTCCTTTCAATTTGGAAAAGCTCTGGGGTTTCACAAATGGGTATTATAAGTTAGAAGCTGCGAACGAAGCGACGAGCAAATTTTGAGCTTCATTCAACGCTAGTAAGAACTTATTCTTAGGCCTTAGGTTGAGCTGAGCCAAAAAGAGCTTTGATTTAAATGGAGGTTGAGTTACATTAGGGTTGAGTTAGATGGGGGTTTAGTTGAACAAGGGTTCAGTCAAATGGGGTTAAGTTAAACGGGGTCCCAGTTAAACGAAAGTTCAGATGCAGGAGGTTTCAGTTAAATGGGGTTGAGTTGCACGTGGGTTTAGTTGCACAGGGGTTCAGAAAACTAGAGGCTCAGTTCCACCTGGGGTCAGATGCACGAGGGATCAGTTAAACGAGGATTTGGTTACACGCACACTGCCGCTTTTACAACTTGGATACACATAATGTCTTATGATTTAGAGCAATATCCCCCTCAAAAATTCCCTGAAAGTTTCAATTGAATACCCTTGGTAGTTCCTGCAAAATTTCACGTATGCTCTTTTGACAACCTGGATGCACATAGTGTCTTTTAGTTTAGTCCAGCATCCCACTCATCATTCCCTGAATTATCAACTTTATAGCTTTAGCCATAACCCTGTGGTATCACAGTATATTGACGTTCTACTTGGCAAGTCAGGGCCTCGGGATCAATCGTCACTGCAAAAGATTGGGCGACAAGCCTGCAACTTGACCTTAAAAAAACTATTCACTAACCAAAAACTTGATTTAACACCCTATGCGCCACTAATTACTCTGGAGGATCTTTATCCTTATCATAAATCTTACCCATTTCTTCGATATTGCAGATAAGCCATTTTGACGACATGAATGCATTGAAACTCCGGTAATTTACTTGTTTAGCAGGTATGCGGGAGGAGGGAAGGGGGTGGCTTAGTCCCTCTGAAATCTCATGATTTTCTCACTGTCTGTATTGCAAAATTCTTGAAATATCCACTTAAATAACTTGATTGTAATGTTTTGGCGAATCTTGCCTGGCCCAAAATAAATTCGATAGGTTTGTAGGTGCCTTTTATGTGTGCAACAGTAGAATCAACTACAGAGTAAAGAGAAATCATAGATGTGCTAGCAGTTTACTAATAATTTGGTATTTACAGAAGTTAATCATGACAGGGAATTTTACTTGCTATGGCTATGAATATTCAGTACGAATATTCAAATACATTGCAGAATATTCATTCATATTATGAATATTCAATGGGAAGAAATTGCATTGGCAAAACTGCTGACTTTTTCAATTCCAGGAATTGCGATGTTATTTTCGCAAGGAAAAATCTGCGCAATGAATCTGAAGTAAGCACATACGATTTCCAGGTATCAAAATTCAAAGACAACGCTAGCGTTGCCTGTAATAACAAGTCATAAGCCTTCAATGTATTATTTAGTTATTGCTTTTTCCTATAGTCTAGCCACGTCACATGGAAGATTGATCGTAGGAACTGCAGAGGGGGCCCATTCGATTGGAAACTGGAAGTTCTTGAACCTCTTTTATAAGTCGAAAGTGATCTGAGGGCAACTAACCTCGCTCCCACGATATTTTTAGCTGCCTTCCTCCCAATGAAATCTAATCAAAATTTGTAGATAGCCGTTTTGTTCTGAATAGTCTAAACGTCAAATAGCCTACCTATACCTCCGGGGATGAAATTACACCCACAGTCCGTGGGGCAAGGACTGTAAATTATGCAAGCTACCCATTGTTTAAATATAGGTTTTGTTATTGTAAAAAGGGGGGGGGGAATGTTTGATCCTGGGTACTAAAAAAGTTTTAGTGTATTTAGGTGAAACATTCAAGATAGGTTGGGGAAAATTGAAAAGAGGTTGGAGAGCACCAGCCCCTGCCCCCTTGCCATTTGTAGATGCCCTCTCCCCACTCAACACTGACCAAAACTTTGAGAAACTCATTTTGTTCATAATAGGTCAAAGTTCCAATAACTATCCCTTCAACGATCACATGACCCCGTACACAGTCCCTGGAGCAGGGGACCTAAATTCACCAAACAAATAAAAACAACTTATCTAAATAGAAATTATATGAGTTTTCCAATACAGATGGTGAGGAAACCATGAGATTTCATGGGGTCTCCCCCTCCAACATATGTGCTAAACAAGTAAGGAAATTTGTGTAAATTTAATTCAAGCTATTAGTCCTCTTACCACAGAAGCAACACTACTTCAGGGATTAGTTAGCAATATATCAAAATCACACATACAATTAACAATGCACAAGTCCAGTAATAATAGCCCATACTGAAACTATAGAACCAAGAACCAAAGGCAGGGGAGAATAATGGGTAATCTCCCCCTCTTTAGGAAAAGAACTTAAGTTCAAGGAAAAAACTGTGCACTATTCAAAACTACAACAATGCTTTTTGTGGGCTTTTAAATGTTTTACAAAAAATAACAATATCAAAATTTACCCCCCCCAGCAAATATGCGCACAGGAGGAAGGACCTTCGTGACATTGCCCCCCCCCCCTTTTTAAATATTTTATTTTTAAGTCTTGCGTTTTCATATAGTTTGCCAGTTTTCATTTTTACTTTTGCCCTATCCCCACTTAAAAAATTGCTCTGTATATGTGCCCATTAGCCCCTCCTCTCTGCAGATTGTGCAACCACTCTTGATAGCAAGATTAATCAAACAATAAAGTTAGTGTCTAAGTTTTCACATGTGACCACCCTATCAAGAACTTTGTGCGTATTGTAATACTTATACATTGACAAACTTGGGGGAAAATACGCTTTTAATGCCTGAATTATAGCTTTTATCTTTATTTCCCATGTCATAATTAATACTCTCATTCTATTTCGTCTTGAAATACTTGTAACCCACTTAATTGTCCATTATCCTTTTATCTGTAATCGTTCTTAACTTAAAACAAGCTCTGAATCAGCTCTACCTATACAACTTACTTTATGGCACAGACCTTAATTAGCCTCTTAACAACTCACCTTGTTTCTATAGGCATTCAGTACTTGTATAGCTTTGAGATCGTCATTCTTCAATTTCTGTAATAAATCATCATAAGATAATGACAAGATTGTAGTATATTCTTCAGACTTTCCTGACAATTTTTCGGACAATTCATCTTTCTGTTTTCTGACCTTGATACGTTTTTTCTGAATTTTTTCATCGTTGGCAGACTAAAAAAAGAAATATAAATCACAGTCTATTTATTGATAATGATAACGAAAACAAAGGAGGGAGGAGGAAGGGAAAGTAGGGATAAACCAACTGAGATTGTTCTAAAGGACCCCCCCCCCCTCCCTCCCTACTAGAAAAAGTATGGCCTACAAGTATGCCATTAAAATTTGTATTCAACTAAACTGTCTAGTCAGGAAATTTTCTTCCTTAACACAAGTTTTGAAATGGCAACTTAAGTTATCATGGCAAAAGCTTTTATCCACATTCAACCAAACAGTAATTTGTATTCGGAGTAAAGATTCAGCGTCACACAAAACAAGTGCCATGTGAAGGAAGACTTGATGCCTTCTTAAAGTTGTAGATACAAATAATGGTCCCTATGAAAGCTAATGTTGACTACCGAGTATTTCTTGTAAATTGGCCGTTGTAGCCGCACATTTGGATTAATTGTGACATCTAAAAATACTTGATATAATAAGAAAGCAGAAGTTATTGTGCAAGATTTACTGGTAAGTTTCGAAACTTACTCTTACCGAATAAGTTACCGGTAACTTTGGTAAGTTACCGCATAAGTGGTAAGTTTCAAACACTCATGAATTTAAAAGAAAATATTCTCTCTTCTCTGACAGACTGATAAGAAGAAATATTATTTTTGCATCATTTTATTTGTTTATTTTCTACTTGTCTACACGGGGAAAAAAATTATACAAAATTGCACTTTAGGCTTCAAATAATTCTTTATAAGAGATAAGCTAGAGTTGCTGCTCCTCCTTCTCATCTGGTCCATCTTCAATTGCTATGTCTGGCAGATCATCTTCCACTAGACTATCTCCACTATCACGTGGCAGCGAACTATTGATAGAAAGACATGATGGCAGCGTGAACATCCCTTCCAGACTTTCACGTCAATTTCCAGGTATTTTTGAGGATGCACAGCGATGCTCATTTTTTTGCTATTGAGTGACTGACGGACCAATAGAATTTTGTTCGCTGTTTCATGCTTGATGTGGTTTCTACAGTGGGTCTGTACTAGTCCATAACGTGACCAGAGTCTGTTGCAGGAGGTTTTCTCAATGCTGGTACCGAGTTGGCAAGAGAATTAAACAAGTAAGTAATTCCAATCATATTATAATCAGGATCCAAATGAAGAAAATTTAAAAGAGCAGCATGTGTATGCTCTGTCGAGTGCTTAGCTTGAAGTCCAAAATGAAATTGTGGAAAAAAATCCTTCATTTCTAAAAAGGTGAGTAGACAGGAAAGCAACCTTTTCAAAAATTTGTTTAATACACACAGTGCAAAATAGTAGCCAATCACTCAACCTTCATTTCAGTGAACTGGGTAAAATTCTGTCCTCAAAACGCATGTTTCAAGACTTGTAAAAGAAGAAATTATTGAAGAAAAAATGGATTTGGCAACCTTGGAACCCATTAACAAGTTTAATCATCTCAACATCAAAAAATCGTTCAGACAAGTTGGACCAAAATACAACTTGAAATTAGATTTAGAAGCAGAAGAGCTTGCTGAAGAAAACACTTTTTTCTCAACAATGGCAAAATAAGAGGTAAATGTTCCTTGAACAACAAGTTCATCCTACATTTTAAACATGGTAAATATCAACTGTATTTTAAAACAACATACATTACACCATTATTTAAGTCAGGTAGTTTTGATAAGTTAAGAAACTATGGACATATATCAGCATTACCAATTTTGTCCAAAATAATAGAAAAGTGTTTTGCTATTGCTATGAGGTTATGTCTAGAACATCTAGAACAATGTTCTACATTGTGAATTTGGCTTCCTGAATGGTCGTAATACATAAAAAACGTATTGCAAAAGTCAGCATTTTACTGTGTTTATTATTTTCATTATAAACCAACTTTTTATGAGAAACAAGCACAAGAAATAATAATTGAACTTCTAGGTAGTACTGGATGACAGTGGCTATTCTGAAAGAAAAAGTATAAAACAAAAATGGCAGTAGCAATTAATTTTGTATTTTAAACTATTTTACAATATATTAGTCATGTTTATGGTAGCAATACCAACACCAGCCCTCGACCAGATCAGAGCTATTCCTAGGGTTGGTGGTCCCTGGGAAAAATTATTCACAGCACTCCCTTTCCAACTGAAATACAAGGAAAAAATACCAAATCAAAGTTTAAAAATTTTATATAATTTGGCAATCTCCCAGCCACAGCACACAGGGCAGCTAACCCGGTTGCCCCACCTCCCCAGGAATGACTCTCCCCCTGATGGTCCTATATACAGTACTAAATAGTTAATTTCTTTGTTGTTTTTCATATCATGATGCATCATATAACAGATAGTTGCATTCCTGAGTCTCAGTGATTGCCATTACCAATAAAATTGTGGACACAAATATTATTTGAAGTCATTTAAAATGACTTCAGAAACTTAATATCCTGATTAATAGAAACACACTGGATATTAAAAAGGTAAGAATTCCAT
>JAQQPU010011593.1:0-27621 GCA_029168905.1 Artemia sp. Kazakhstan ARC1039 | reverse complement strand
CACTTCTGTAGTATTTGGATCAGTATTTCCTATGGTCTTATTTAGATAATTAGCACTTGCATTCGCCTTATCTTGATCTGTCACAAGTAACTGATTATTGTACACTACAGGGGGGTTGGATTTTCTGGGTGGGGGTTTGTTTTGCATTTGTTTGATGAAAACATAGACCTTACTTCCTGGTTTCCGGAAATCCAAATTTTCAATAAACTCTTCCCAGCTCTTTTTCTTGGCTTGTGAAATCGCTCTCTTAAATGCCGCATACGCTCTTTTCACCTCAATATAGTTGTATATTGTTGTTGCTTGTTCATACTCATTTTTTCTTCTTAGATATTTCTTTTTAGCTGCATCACAATT
This sequence comes from Artemia sp. Kazakhstan ARC1039, assembly GCA_029168905.1. Classification (NCBI taxonomy): domain Eukaryota; kingdom Metazoa; phylum Arthropoda; class Branchiopoda; order Anostraca; family Artemiidae; genus Artemia; species Artemia sp. Kazakhstan ARC1039. The sequence goes on along the minus strand of JAQQPU010011593.1, from coordinate 27,267 downwards.
TTTGTTCCACCATATACATGAATTCCTTTGTCCCTTATATTTGGCCTTCAGTGCAACAGATTTTGTTGCTGCTTCAATTATGCTGTCCTGGAAAACTTTCACTTTGTCATCAACATGTTGGTCCCTTTCTACTACAGCCAAAATGTCTTTTTGTTCAAGAAGTTCTTTAAACTTTCTCCAATCTGCCTTCTTGATTTGAAACTTAGTAATCATGTTTGTCTCAAATTTATCAGAAATCTCAAACCGACCATCACAAACATTTAACAAAATTGGGGCATGGTCACTAAACAAAGATGTATTTACTAAGGTTGACACAGTTGCTGATGCCACTAGATCTGGGCTAGTGAAAGTCAAGTCTATAGTGGTGGAAACTCCTGTGATAGGATTTTTTCGGGTTGGAAGCCCTTTTGGTGTAATTAAGCATATATTATTTTCCAGTAACATATCTTCAAGGCTTTTACCTGAAGCATTAATAAAATCACAATTACACCAGACTTTACTATGGGCATTAAAATCCCCTATTAAAACCATCTGTTCTGCATTTGGTATTTTATCAAGTAGTTCATTTATAATGCCATCAATGTCTTTATTATTCCCATTCGAGTTGTAAACATTTATAACATTGAGGATTTTACCATTTCCCAAATGGAGCTTGCATCCAACTATTTCAACATACTCTTCATAATTGTCACCTAATTCAATATGCACTTTGGTGTAGTGGTATTTTTTGCTAATACCTATCAACACCCCGCCTCTTCCTGTTTCAATTCTGTCATTCCTCAAAATATTGTATCCCCGGAAACTCATATTTATATAGGGTTTTAGCCAGGTTTCTTGGAGACATAAGACATCGATACAATTTTTATGGCAAAATTCAACAACAAGATCTTTCTTCTCATTCCTCACTGATTGTGAGTTCCATGATAATATTTTAAGGTCCATATTATTGTGCTGCTGTCTCATTAATTAAACTAACACTTCTAATTTCATCTTTGTTTAGCTGTCCAAGCTGCAATTCATGCACAAGGGTACATAATTTACTTATACGTTCTATTAATGATAGTTCACTCAATTTAAGCATTTCTGGTCTTAGAAGTAATCCAATTATTAGGGATTTTGCTGCCTTCTGTTCAATTTCCTGCTTCATATTTATTGTAATTTCATTATGAAGTTGATTGAAATAAGGGGTACTCACAGTAAGTTTTCTGCTTGCCACATCTGCATAGCTTCTATAGGTTACTTGGGCTCTCTTAAAACCCATGTGATATTTCTCTGCCACTTGTAGGATTTCTCTATTCTGGATTCTAACAGGGCAAGCAAATGATGTAGAAGAATGATTGCCTTTGCAATTGGCACATATATATGATTTGGGCCTTGAGGTACTATCAGTGTTTTTGAGATGGCACATATCGGATGAATGATTTCCTGAGCATCTTAGGCATGTATGAGCTTGAGCTCTACAAACATCCTGTTTATGGCCATATTTTTGACACTTATGGCACTGTAATAATCTCCTGTTATACACCTGGACTTCTCTTTTTCTTCCACAAAACCACACACTTGGGGGAAGACAATTACCTTCAAAAACCACCATTATTGCGTAACTGTCAGATAGCTTTTTTGTTTCTTTGTTGTTCCATTTTTGCCAGTGAACTTCTATTACTTTAATAGGTGACTCCATACACTCTAAAATCTCTTCATCTGTCATGCTTAGTTGGATTCCTTTTATGACCCCTCGGCTTAATCTCTGCTTAACACTTCCAGTAACATTCACTCCAGCAACAATGTTCATTTGTTGGACAATTTTTGATGATTCTTCATCCATGAGGTATACTGTCATTTTGTCTCTTACTCTGTTTACTTCAAATTCAAATTTTCTAGATTTCAGTACTTCTTTCAGAGATTTCACTATTTGGTAGTCATCAGGCAGTTGTTTATTTTCATCACTTATTGTAACATCAATCATTGAAGATAATAATTCGGTCTGTGGTATATCAATGGTTTGATTTTTAAAGGACACTTTCTGAGATGGTATTGATTGGTTTTGGTGTGCATTTTGCCTCTTAGCTTGTTGTGGGGCAATTTCACTATTTGGAGAAATGTCTCTCCTTTTACGTCCTAGGCTGGGGTTCAGTCCCAGTTTTGGCATTTGCAGGTCTTCTTGAATCAACCCCTCTACTACACAAGGGTTGACAGGTCTCATATCTTCATCACTCTCCGATGGTAATGGTGGGTAACTTCCTTCCTCACTTAATACAGAGTACCTATTAGCTAAAGGAATGGGCTGTATCCCTGGCACATTATAATTTGGTGGATGCCTGCTTTGGTTGGAACCCTGCTATCACAAGCAAGTTACGAAAACTTTTGAGGACAAAAGTGTTCAAATCAGCCAAAAATGGACACTTTTAGTGTCCCTCTAGAAAACTAGCTAATATACAGGGTTGCCACTATGAATTTTCAAAGCCGGTGAAAAAAGTACCAAAAAATCTATGAAATTCGTCCTTCTTTCTTCCGCTACCTCGCGGTCTATTACCTGCATGATTTCGGCAAGTATTTCCATCTTTATCATTAACGCTACCAATAAATTAAGTTTAATACTACCAATAATAGTTCAATTTGAAGATATGGCATAAAAAAATCGTTATTAGAATGTCAACAGAGCGAAATTTTATATCGATTATCAACATCGCTATCTATCTTATTCGAAAAGTAAATAACCAATCATAGAGATTCATTTTCACTTCGGCATTTTCATAAGTTATGCAAAAAAGATGCGACTCGTTGATCTTCAGTAGCTATTAAGGTTCTTTGGGTGCGACAAGGTCCAAACGGCTGTAGCAACGAAATGTCTATTTTGACCTACATGGTTTTAAATAGACCCCGAAGCCGCACCGAAAAGTCGGCGGTGCGCCGCCGAAAAAAATACGGCGGCGTGCCGCCGAGCTTCCATCAGCACGTTGACGCCGCCGCTGATTCTATCGACGGCGGCGTCACTAATAAGCCGCTGTTTTTTTTGTTTTTGTTTCTCTCTTTTTTGGTTATCGATATCGACCTCCGGGCTTCAACCGTCATCCCGCCTAATCTGTTTCTTAAAAATAAATACTGTCATCTTAGGCTCGCCATGTATATTGGTTCCTAGAAAGGAGAAGAACAAATTTTTCTTGAAACAAAAATTCTACCTTCCACTTTAAAATTCTGTTCATTTTTCTTTCTAATTTTTCGGATGAAAGAGGTAGGTAAAAGAGTATTAGGCAATTCAGGATGTTGTCATAGGCAGCGCAATCGAGCTGTCTAAGCAACGACCAATGTTGGCACAATGTATCATTTTTTTTTTCATACCAGCAAATTCGTATCAAAGGAGTTGTCGTAGAAACTTCAAAAAGGGCTCATTTGATTGGAAATTGGAATAACTAGTGCCCTTTTTAATAGTCGAAAGTGATTGGAAAGCAGCTAACACCCCTTCCACGCCCACCGTTTCCCCAAACACATCCAATCAAAATTTTAAGATAGCTATTTTGTTCAGAGTAGCTGATTTCCAGAGAGAATATATGTTTTTTGAGGAGGTTACTCCCCCACAACCCTTAGGGCAAGGGTTTTGTAGTTATGCCCTGGAGGTATATAAGGACGATGTTGGCATAATGTATTATTTATTATTTTTTCCTTTAAACCAGGGCACTTCATATCGAAGAAGTTGTCGTAGAAACTTCGAAAAGGGCTCATTCAATTAGAGATTGGAGTGGCTTGTGCCCTTTTTAATAGTCGAAAATGATTGGAAGGCACCTAACACCTCTTCCACGCCCACCATTTCCCGAAACACATACAATCAAAATTTTGAGATAGCCATTTCGTTTAACGTAGTTGAAAGTTCTGGAAATTAGGTCTTAAAGGATGACAACCACCCTCACAGCCCTTAGGGTAAGGGTTGTAATTTATGCCCTGGGGACATATACGGTGTTTATAGAAAGCGTTGTCGTAGAAACTCAAAAAGGGATCATTAGTTTGGAAATCGAAAAGCCTAATACCCTTTTTAATAATCAAAAGTGATTGGAAGGATTGAAATTTTTATAGTAGATATCGATATGGGTATAATGTATCATTTTTTGTTTTTGTTGTTGTTTAGACCAGGACACTTCGTATTGAAGGAGTTGTCGTAGGAACTTCGAAAAGGGCTCATTCGATTGAAAATAGAAAGGGCTGATGTCCTTTTTAATAGTCGAAAGTGATTGGAGGGAAACTAATCCCCCTCTCACGCCCACCCTCCCATTTGCCTTTATGTTTAAAAAGTAAATGTTGCCTTAAGATTAAATCAAAATGCACTGTGTTTATGCTAATTCCCAATAAGGCCTCTCAGCAGTATCCCAAGAACGACTGAGGGTATTATGTTCAAATTTCAGGGCTTCTTCTGCTCTTAAAATTTGACCAAATCAAAATAGCGTAAGTATATCCAAGTTATCAAAGAAAGTTAACAAATTTTTTTGCGAACGTTATTAAGTTTTCTATTTCAGGTCAACTAGATTAAGATTAAATCAAAATGCACTGTGTTTATGCTAATTTCCAATAAGGCATCTCAGCAGTATCCCGAGAACGACTGAGGGTATTATATTCAAACTTTCAGGGCTTCTTCTGCTCTTAAAATTTGACCAAATCAAAATAGCGTATGTGTATCCAAGTTATCAAAGAAAGTAAACAATTTTTTTTTGCGAATGTTATCAAGTTTTCTATTTCAGGTCAACTAGAGGAGGTATGAAACTAAATTAAACACTACTATTTGTCTCCAGATTTTTATATGGGTCTATGTTGTTAAATTTTGCTGAAAATTGTTTTCCAGCATACAAATAGCAGGCCAAACTATAAATTCTTAAAAAAACAAAAAGATTTAAAGCATGATTTGCTTTTTCCCTGAAAAGACTATGTCAATATGAAAGGAACAGAAATTAATTAAAAAAACTGTTTCCAAAAAATAAGTTTTTTCAAAGAAAAGTAAAGAACTCCATTAAACCAAAAATGAGCAAAATTAAAATCAAATAATCTACCAAGCGTGAAACTACCACAAATCAGCATCGATAAATAAATGAAACTCAAAATGAACAGAAATTACAATAAATAAACGAGTCAAACTCAAAACGAGCAGAAATTAACATAAGTTGGGCTCAAAATCCCTATGCCTTCCCAAGGCCAGAAAATAATATGTACTTTACTGACAAAAATACAAATGAATATGCATTGTCAGTTTAATATACATATAGTGATATTTAGTAATCAGACTGTTAATATTATTTGATTTATTAAAGTTATAAAAGTAAAAACATTTATATTTTTTCAGTAAAGTGAAAATTATGTTCTGGCCTTGGGAAGGCATAGGGGTTTTGAGCCCAATTTATGTTAATTTCTGCTCGTTTTGAGTTTGACTCAGTTATTTATTGTTATTTTGTTCGTTTTTTGGTTTCATTTATTTATCGATGCTGATTTGCGGTAGTTTCCCGCTTGGTAGATTATCCAGAGCTAATATAGAAATATATCTATAGGAATGAATTAAATTTTGTTTTGCACAGTTAGCAGAGCACACTGAAGTTGAAGTAGCCTTAAACTTTGACATGAAACGTTATAACTTGACCACTTCTTTCAGAAAAGAATTTCGGAGGGTTATTTCGTGTTGATGAGAAAAGAGGGTAAAGGTGCAGTTTAGTTCCTCCTGTAGTGTAGGGCGCAGGAGCCCTATGGTGAAGGTGCAGGTTTGTTCTCCCTTATAAAACAACTTAATTCAGCAGATACAAAGAAGAAGCCCATTTGCGGCATTCTGTGGGACCCCAAGATCCAATACTAGTATCAGACCCCGCGAGTGGCAGTTTATGCTCGTCAAGTTCTGGCTGTACCGGCCACATGTGCCCCAGCTAAACGGCTTTTTAGCACGACAGGACTGATAGTGACTGCAAAAAGATCAATGGCTCCAGGCAGAGTGAACAAACTCACTTTTGTTACATCAATTGTAACTGAAGTGATGTAACCGCTGATTTAAAATTGTTGGTGTTGTTAAGCCATGGTATCTGATTTGTATACAGTGTTTTTTCGATGTTGTTATTTGTTTTTGTTTTTTTTTTCACTTCCTTTTCATATGTATTTGATGAACAGGAGATGTTTGAACTTCAAACTTTGAAAGTTATACACACATTAGCCCAAATCATTAACAAGAAGGAAATTACTAAACACGGGATTTATAGGAACAAAGCGATGTTAAACATTAACACAACATAGGTTTCCCTGGGTCCAGTGGCTAAAAATGAGAATTTTACTTGGTCTGATCGACGGTGAACATAAACACTTTCCGCACGGCCCAACAAATTCCTGTTTTGTCATATTGTTCTTGTATGTTTTTAGCCAACCATTTAAAAATCCTTACTAAAATCGAGGTTGAACGTGCTTGGTGAAGTGGAATAAGTGGAATTTTTATTATTATTTTTAATCAGAAAAATTGGCGCGCCGTGGTGCACCGCCGGTCTAAAATTGGCGGCGCGCAGCCAAAAAAATTTCTGTGCGCCTGGCGGCGCGCCGCCGCCGATATTGAATCACACATTCGCCGCCGTCATTTCGGCGTGGCGCGGCTTCGGGGACTAGTTTTAAAGTTCAACAAGATACGTCAATCGCCTTAACCACTCAGTCAACTGGTTGGTCAAGGGGTTAAAATCATTTAACAACTCCTCTATCTTGTCGTTTTCTGAACATTTAGAAGTAGCCCGGAGAAAAGATGAAGTTTTCGAGAACTAAAAAAGTGAGAAGACAAGGCCGATTGAAATAAATTCGCTTGAGTTATACTCGATAGAAACTGGCGACAAGCGTTAGACAAAAAATCACAGCTAAAAGTATAGAATATAAAACAGAAACATACGCTAACGGCTATAAATAAAATTGAGCCGCAACACAGCTTTTCGGCGAAACTCCTTTCTTTTTTATGACAGCAGTATAATAACAACCTTGTTCTTACTTGTACTTGTTGCATGTTCAAGCCGTATCCAGACTCATCGTGGTGCCTAGCAGATGACGACATGTCTCCTTCCATAGGTTTCGCTCGAGAAGGGCAGGCTCCACCATTTCAAGCCACTGGCAATCCCAGCGACGGTCGTATTTTCAGAATCCTCCGATTGGCTCCAGATCAGATTTAACTATTGCTAGCCACGTCTTCTTTAGGCCTCCTGCCCTCTTCTTCCATGCAGGTAGTCGTAAACATTTGAGACATATTATGCTTATATTGTCTTCTGGTCTGCGCATTGTGTGGCCAAACCATCTCAGTCTCCTGTGCTTAACAATGTCAGAGACAAGTGGGCGATCCCCACATCTTCTCCTTACTTCTTCATTCGAGATTCTATCTGAGAGGCGGGTACCCAGGACATATCGCAGGCATTTGTGGTTGAATATATTCAAGCTCAACGCTTCGGTTACTTTAAGTGACCATTTTTCACATCCATAGAGGAGGACAGAGAGAACCATAGCTTCTTAAACCCGCAGCTTTGTGCGTGGCGATATTTTTATCTGCTTCCATGCTTCCGTAGTTGAAGGAAGACACTACAGTCTGACGATATGCGGCTCTGGATTTCTTCTGAAAACTTGCCGGCAAGGTTTACCATCAATCCGAGGTATTATAATGACTGGACGTCCTCTATCTGATTACCATTTAGGGCAACAGGGGTTTCATCCATCCCATCTGTTCGCATGGATTTTGTTTTTGGTAGGCTTATTTGGAGACCAGTCGAGAGTTCCTTGAATGCCATGTCCTTTATCATAGCCTGGGCTTCTGAAACAGATTCAGCAAGCATGTCCACATCGTCAGCATAGTCAAGATCTGTGACGGAGAAGGACGGGCTCACTGCAACGCCTTTATACTTGTCCACGACCCTGAGGATCCAATCGATGACGAAGTTGAACAAAGATGGTGAAAGGACACAGCCTTGACGTACACCTTCCTCAGGACGTCCATCAGGACAAGATCTGAAAGATCGCAATCGACTTTTACCCGGATCTTTGTTCCAGCATAGTAAGCCTTGATCAGATTGATGATCTTCTCAGGCACACCGTCCTCTCTCATTGCTTCCCATATTGCATCACGATGGACCGAATCAAACACGTTAATGAACTCAATGAAGATTTGGATTGTTTCCTGCTGGTGTTTAAACCGGTGTTCAAGGAGTTGTCACAGGCTAAAAATCTGGTCACAGCAACCCATGTCCGGCCTGATTCCTGCTTGGTGGAGTCCCGTTCATCTGTTTTTGGTGTCTCTGAATCTATTTAAAGGTATGACTGTGAACAGCTTGGCAGCAATTGGGATAGGGGATATACCATGGTAGTTTTTGCAGTCCATTAGGTCTCCTTTTTTGAAGATAGGGACAATTATTGAGGTCATCCAGTCATCTGGGATGTATTCATTGTCCCAGCCTTCAGTTATCACGCTATGAAGTTTATCCATCACCACCTCAGGGAGAGCTTTCAGTAGCTCGGCAGGAATCCCACCTATTCCTTGGCTTTTATGGTTTTCAAAACTTGGATCGCCTTAATTACTTCATCCCTGGAGGTTGGTTCCGTATATACATTTAATAAGCCTGGTTGTGTGGGGGGTTCTGCGGTGCAATAAGTGGTTGCTTTCGATTACTATTGTCTTCTGGTCTCCATAGCTCTTGGAAGTGAGCACGCCATCTTTCGATATGCTCCTCGCTGCTTGTGAGTATTTTCCCAACCTTCACCTTCAGCGAGAGGATGGTAGTTTTCTTCTTCTTCCCAGTGCATTCTCCAAGTATCTGATAGTTTTCGTGTATCGTTCCGTTATGCGGCTCTTTCCATATCACTGGGAACATTAAACCAGTAGGTTTTTTTGTCAGCTCTTCCAGATTTGTGACATTCTTGTCGTAGTATTTTGTATGTGGGGGATTTCTTGTTGGTCATTTCTTTTTTCTTGGCAGAGTTTGAGTGTCTTTTCTGAGATCCATTTCTTGGTTTTACGCTTCACAAACCCAAGTATGTTTCAGGCAGCTTCATTGATGTGGTCCTTGAGTTTGCTCCATTTCTTTTCAATCTTTATCTTGGGGCAGTTAGGGCACTTATCAGTCGGGGTGGCCTCCTCGGTGTTATCTTGAAGGACAACGAATCGGTTTAAGAGTTCAAGGACAAACGCTCCTCGGTGCTCATCTACTTTCAGCTTTGACACGTCTATTTTCTGGTTCGGCATAGTAGTCTTCCTTGAGCTAAGTCTGTACTTTAGCCTTGTCTTCAGCAAGAAGTAGTCAGATCCATTTTGTGACTCCAACACCATGGATTTACATCATCGGGATACAAGGAGATAATCTATTTGGGCCTTTACTCTTCCATCACGAGATTTCCGTGTATACGTTTGACACGACTTGTGCCTAAACCAGGTGTTAGCCACAGCGAGATTGTTCTGCATTGCGAACTGTTTCCACTTCTCCACCGGTCTCCGAGGCCGTGTTTGCCGATCGCCCGTTCCAAGTTATTCGGCTTTCTCCCGATTCTGGCATTGAAGTCGCCTCTAATTAGGAGGATATCTTTTCGGAGAATCTTATCAATGACTGTCTGCAGGTTACTGAAAAACTGATCTTTTTGCTGTTCAGTGGCATTTCTTATTGGGGCGTAAACGCTAAGGATAGTCAGATTTTTCGCGCGACCTTTAATTCTTAACCGTACGATTGTCTCAGACATAGGCTCATATTCGATGAGCCCAGTGATTGTATTGGGGGACAACAGGATACCTACTCCTGCCCGGCCAGATCCATCTAATAGTCCCGAGTTAAAAAAGAGACCGCCTTCCCAGCTGAGAATTCAAGGGTCAAGATGTTATGTCCATTTAGTCTCGTGTCAGAAACACACAGATTATCAAAGTTATAAAGATAATATTCATCAGCTACAAAAAATTGTGTCAATACACATTTAATCGAGCACAGGTTCCAGTGGCCGATATTCAGGCCTTGTCTTCTTGATAGGAAGGTAGGTAGCATACTTTTCGACGAGAACGGCATTTTTATCACATTGCAGAATACAGGGGATGCCGTAGCCAAACTTTTAATAATCATATTTGTCATCATTATTGAGCGTTTCATGGGGATAAGGTACATCACAAGGTCCCCTGTCTTGCGGTCACCCAAAGCACGTTGGCCATCACCTTGCTCGGCGTGGAGCTCGGTGATGTTTACCCCCCTTCACCACTTTGAGGTGCACTAGCGGACTTCCTATGCAGCCTTTGGATGGAGAGTCAAGCCTCATTGCCTGGATGCTCACCACCGCCGTGGAAATTCCCTGGCTTAGCTACCCCTTTGCTCCCACTTAGAATCAGTAATAGGCTTCAGAAGGCTTAGAATATCCGCCATATGCACACGGCTACACGCCACAGGGATTTACGCGGAAAGTGCCAGCAGGGAATGGCCATTCACTTCTTCTTTCCAGCCTTCTCAGTGGCCTTGGTGACTTTGCCACCAGCAGTAGGCAGGTCCTTGAAGTTGACCGACTTGATGACAAACGTCAACCGTAGGATAGAGGAAAAAGATGGATTTGATAGTTCTAGCATACCATATTGGTTAAGACTTTAGGTCCTATTCGGTTGATAAATGGTGCATGCGCAGGGCACAAAGGCATCTAAGAAAAATCCCCAAGCCGTTACCAAAGCTTAAAAGTAAAGTACAAATAAAAAAAAAGTAAAAAAAGAGGAAAATAAAGACATTTAATTTTTATTTGGAAAAACGTCCAAAAAATGTCTTTTATTTCAAAAAGCTGCCTTTTTTGATCCAATAGTGTCCCGGTGTTCTTTAGAGTGAAAAAGTGTCCAAAAGGCACTAAAAGTGTCCATTTGGCATCCCAGATCACAAGCTCCTAGGGCAGCGTTGTCACTCTGACCATTTTGTTTGTACTAGTTTTGGGCGAAAAAATTTACTAGATTGGCTTCCGTTTTACTAGATGTTGCTAAAAACTTGCGCGTGTCGCGGCTTTCGCCCCGACACGCGCATTGGCGTGAAAAAGCTAGTAAATACTTTTGTTATCAAAATGAAAACGAAACTAAAAAGTAGCTAGTGCGTATTTTTTTTTCTGCTTGAGCAACATCTTAATTTGATTTCTTTTGGCCATTCTGCTTATTTGACTTCAAATATACCAAACAGTTTCTTCCAGCCTCCTAATTTTCGACAGGCTCGGCCTTACTCCATAGTTTAACGAACTTTTCTGAAAGTTTTTAGTTTCAGTATATACTTACAACTAGGCTTCACACAAATTTCAGGTACACAAAAAAACCAAACAAACGACCACGAAAAATGAAATTCAAAGTAAAAAACAAATAATAATAAAGTCCGATTCGACAGACCAAATTCGACTTTTTCAAAGCTTAAAAGCCGGTCCTGCAACTTCTTCTGTTTCCCAGGGACCGGGTTTGTTCGCGTTCATCTTCCATTTTCTGCATCTATCAATCGGAGCGGGTGGAATCTCCCACTCCGAAACACATCTTGTGTCTCTGAGGCAGAGTTGCTTGGAGTGCGTGAGAGCTCCAACTGTGTCGATACTTAATCGGTTTCGCCCAGTCGTCTTGATAATATTTAAGCCGGAAAACTGCCGCTCTGCACCGGCTGAAGCATTGGGCAAAGCACAGAGGGTCAACATAAACTTGGGGAGCACTCGGAACATGGCTTTCCCGTTACCATCTTTCAGTTTGGTAAGCATCTTCCAGAATGTAGGAGGACACTCTAAATCTGATTCTGATACTATTTCTGAAATAAATTCACTACGGATTTGAATTTCCTCGTACTCACTATTAAGGCCCTCCAGCATCTTCATTCTCTCCCCTTCCGTTCTGCAGTCTCTAACAGCAACACTTTTAAACCTCTGTAGAAGAGGGGAAAGGGACATAGTTTCGTTACTCATAGCTTTCAGTGGATTCGGAAGTTCTAAAAATGTGAGAACAGGGTCATCCAGTCTTATTCTAGTACGGATCTGCTTAGCAAGTTCAATAAGATAAGCAAGGCAGGCTTTTCGAATAGCTTGCACCCAGTGACTTCGATCTTCCACGGACAGGCTTTCAAGGTGAAACTCGGTATTCATCCCAAGTTTAACATTTTCAAGCTTAAAAAAGTTTTCAGGACTGCTCCCGTTCAAGGAAGTAAAGTTACCTTTGAGCTTCTCAGGACGAAGGAAACACTGCAGAGTAGACAAGTAAAGCTCGCGGGTATGTCTCAAAAGGCAATGAATCCTTGTTCAGCGTGACTGGAACTCAAGGTGGAACTTGTTGATCTTTGCCAGTAAATACGAGAGGAAGCACAAGTAGGCCTTATTCACGCCTATATCCATCGCACTTAGCAGCTTTTTTGCTTTATCCCTTGTAGAGCTGTCCGACGATGTTAGGGACAAGTCTGACAGATACAAATGCAAGGCTGGCCACTATTCAAGTAATCTGTTAATTCCAGCTTCAAGCGATAACCAGTGTGTGCCACTAATCTGTAGAAGTTTGTGTTTGGCAATTTCACAAAACTCCTGGAAAACCTTCAGTTCCAACTGTCTCTTAGAGCTTGCGCTTATGAAGCTGATGAGTTCCTTCGCGAAAGTTTCGACTTCAGCAGGTAAGTGATTCGCTGCAGCCGAAGCACACAATGCAGCAGTGTGGCAAGTGCAACAAAGGACAAACAGCTGCAGATTTTCACGCAGCAGCTGGGCTGCAAGGCCGTTTTCGCGCCCCATATTGACCGACGCATTATCAAGACTAAGCTCAATCATATTTTCTAATGGAGCGTCAACTTTCTTAAAGTACTTCGTAAGAAGATTCTCCTGCCCACTTGCAGTTGCGTCGTCCACCTTTAGTAGTGCCAGGAATTCTTCCCTCACGGTATTCTCACTGTCTACATATTCCACAATAACAACTAGGGACTTTGTAGCTGATCTGTCTGTGCTTTCGTCGGCGATTATTGAAAAAAAGTTCTTCTGAAGAACAGATGCTAAAGTGTCCTCGCCATGAAATCCTATAACATTTTTAATAATGCCAGTCAATTTAGTTCGCTTCATTTCAACATGCTTGGCTGTAGCTGAATCCCCAAAAGACTTTTTCAAAACGGAAACGAGAGCATCAATTTTTGTCAAAGGAATATCTTCAGCTGCATCCAATGCTGCAAGGCGTAATTCAGCAACTGACCCCATCCTATCACTGTTCTCTTTTTCCTGCCTTTGCTCGTTTCCAACTGCTCTCTCACCTGTCAGTTGTCCCAATGCTGCTTTTACGTTCTTCTTATGAAGCTCACTAGTTGCGTGATTCTTCATGACAGTCAGACTTTCCGTCAGTTTTCGCTGACAATATCTGCAATAGGTCTTTTTGCTTCCGTCTGGCGATTGAATAAGGAAAGGTTTCAGCACTGAATCAGTCAACCACTCTGGTCAAAACTTCTGCGCATAGTGCATCTTCTTAGACTTGTGACCAACAGACTTCACACGAGTCTCTGAGTCCTCAGCCAGATCGATTGTGGCAGATGTAGATGCAATTTCATTGGATGGTAAAATTCTACTTTAGCTACTTTTGGCTGTCTTGGAAAGGGGTTAGCGTAGGAAAATGAAACTTTCAAGGTTGGGTCTACAGGCTAAAGTATGTCCAGGAAGGTATTTTGAAGTACCTACCCCCACTTCATCTCTATCTAGAGGGTCCTGAAATTTGCCCACATGGCAGGTGCATACCCATTGAAATTTTGACAAAACAATATTTTACCTTAATTTTCAGTAATCAGTTTCTTTTTCTCTGGCTTTAGCTGAGAAAATGCAATTTTAGTTATTTGAGTAGAATTTTAAGCCATATCAACGTTTTATTTTCAAAATTTAGAAAATTTATTTGCAAAGCTTACAAACCTTATAAATCAGGATTGAGCAAAGTTGTGAAGCTGAAAACAATTTTGCTGTAATTCATTTAAGCAGAAGATCTAGGGCCTATTTTGCAAGGTTTCACTTCTATAACTCACAGATTTTTAAAGGTCATCAAAGGTCAGGACCCTCTAGAGGGAGGAATGGAGGTAGGTACTTCAAAATACCTTACCGGGAAATAACTTAGTATATATACTAATATATAATATATTATATAATATATATAATATATAATAAGCCCTCTAATAATATAATAAGCCCTCTAGATATTGATTTCTCTTTTCCAGGCTTTTGGAATTACGGTCACTAATCACGGCCTACAAGGAACAATCCTTTTAGGTCTATGCTTAGAAGATTGCACCTTACACATATTAACAATAGCCTTTTTTACGGTCTCATTAACGCACTCAAATAAACAAGAAAATCCTTATTTTTATTTAACAAGCTTCAAGATTTTCCGCCAATTTAGACCCTAGAAAAGATAACTCTTTTTCACTAAACTAAACAGAATAAGAATCAAACCCTTTCACCCTGTTACTCTTTGTGTGCTTAAGACTTAACCGAACATGTAAAGTAAAATGATCAGATATATCAGTAACGAAAACTGAGTTCTCCTTCAAGCTAAGCATAGAGAAGATATTGCCTATGAAAGATGCTGTGACATTAGTTACGCGCGTAGAAATGGATGTAGTTGGTAGAGTCTCTGCGGCAAGCATGGTGGAAAGGAAAATCAACTGGTGCTGAAGACTTTTAATCCATCAAGATTATGTTGCAGTCACCCATTATGATTACCTGGAACGGACCTCTCAGTATTATTTTAAGTATTTCCTCAAGATTCTTGAAACAAAAAAACAAGAATATCACCACTAGGAGAACGATAAAAATTAACTATAATGAGATCAATACCATTAGATCTAATTTCTTTAAACTTTGATTCGAAAATATCTTCAAAATTTCTTGATAAACATTTCCGTACACAATAAGGCAAATTATAAGAAATCCAAATGGCGAAACCATTTGCACAAAACAAGGGACACTATGCACCCCTGTTTTACACCACTTTCAATATTGAAGGGCTCAGTTTCTTCACCTAGCCCTCTTATGGTCGATTTGCAATGCTCGAAGTAGGCCTTCAACAGCTCTATAAATTCAACCGGCATACCATGTTCCAACATTATTCGCCAAAGGTTTTCGCGGGTTACAGAGTCGAAAGCAGCCACAAAAACAAGGAACAAGTTAATTACGAACAAAATTTTGGCCGGAAGAATATTTGTACTTTACTGAAAAAATACAAATGAATGTGCATTGTCAGTTTAATATACATATACTGATATTTAGTAATCAAAATGTTAAAATTATTGATTTATTAAACTTATAAAAGTAAAAACGTTTGTATTTTTTCAGTAAAGTGCAAATTTTGTTCTGGTCTTGGGAAGGTATAGGGGTTTTGCGCCCAACTTAAGTTAATTTCTGCTCGTTTTGAGTTTGACTCGGTTATTTCTTGTAATTTCTGTTCGTTTTGGGTTTCATTTATTTATCGATGCTGATTTGTGGTAGTTTCACGCTTAGTAGATTATTTGATTTTATTTTTGCTCATTTTTCGTTTAATGGAGTTCTTTACTTTTCTTTGAAAAGCTTATTTTGCGGAAAATTTTTTTTAAATTAATTTCTGTTCGTTTTATATTGGCATAGTCTTTTCAGGGAAAAAGGAGTTTTCATCCTTAAAGACCTAATTTCCAAAACTTTCAGCTACGTTGAATAAAATGGCTATCTAAAAATTTTGATTGGATGTGTTTGGGGAAAAGGTGGGCGAGAGCGGGGGATTTGTTGCCCTCAAATCACTTTCTACTATTAAAAAGGGTACTATCCCTTTGAATTTCAAATCGAATGAGCCCTTTTTCAAGTTTCTACGACAAAGATTTCTATAAAAACCTTATATGCCCCCAGGGCATAACTTATAGTCCTTGCTCTGAGGGTTCTGGGGGAGTGTCCTCCTCAAAAATATATTTTCCATCTGGAAATCAACTACGCTGAACAAAACGGCTATCTTAAAATTTTTATTGGATTTATTTGGGGGAATGATGAACTGGGGGGGCTAGTTGCCCTCCAATCACTTTCGACTATTAAAAAGGGCACTAGACCTTTGAATTTCTAATCGAATGAGCTTTTTTTGAAGTTTCTACGACAACACCTTCTTTAAAAACCTTATATTCCCCCAGGGCATAACTTAAAACCCTTGCCCTGAGGGCTGTGGGGGGAATGTCCTCCTCAAAAACCTATTTTCTATCTGGAAATCAACTACGCTGAACAAAATGGCTCTCTCAAAATTTTTATTAAATATGGATGGGGAAATGATAAGCGTGGGGGGCTAGTTGCCCTCCAATCACTTTCGACTATTAAAAAGGGCACTAGCCCTTTCAATTTCTAATCGAATGAGTTTTTTTTGAAGTTTCTACGATAACACATTCTTTAAAAACGTTATACTCCCCCAGGGCATACCTTAAAACCCTTGCCCTGAGGTCTGTGGGGGATTGTCCTGCTTAAAAACATATTTTCTATCTAGAAATCATCTACGCTGAACAAAATGGCTCTCTCAAATTTTTTACTGGATGTGTTTGGGGAAATGATGGGCGTGGGGGGCTAGTTGCCCTCAAATAACCTTCTACTATTGAAAAGGGCACTAGCCCTTTGAATTTCCAATCAAATGAGCCTTTTTTGAAGTTTTTACGATAGCACCTTCTATAAAAACCATATATGCCCCCAGGGCATAGCATAAAACCCTTGCCCTGAGGGTTGTGGGTGAATGTCCTCCTCAAAAACATATTTTCTATCTGGATATCAACTACGCTGAACAAAATGGATATCTAAAAATTTTGATTGGATTTGTTTGGGAGAATGATGGGCGTGGAGGGTGGCTAGTTGCCCTCCAATCATTTTCGACCGTTAAAAAGGGTACTAGCCCTTCGAATTTCCAATCGAATGAGCCTGTTTTGAAGTTTCTACGACAACGCCTTCTATAAAAACCTTATATGCCCCTAGGCCATAACTTAAAACCCTTGCCCTGAGGGTTTTGGGGGAGTGTCCTCCTCAAAAACATATTTTCTATCTGGAAATCAACTACGTTGAACAAAATCAACCTGAACTAACCTGAACTAAATGGCTATCTCAAAATTTCGATTGGTTGTGTTTGGGGGAATGATGGGCGTGGGGGGAGGGGGGCTAGTTGCCCTCCAATCACTTTCGACTATTAAAAAGGGAACTTACCCTTCGAATTTTCAATCAATTGAGCCTGTTTTGAAGTTTCGCCTTCTATAAAAGCCTTATATGCCCCCAGGGCATAACTTAAAACCTTTGCCCTGAGGGTTGTGGGCGAGTTTTCTCCTCAAAAACATATTTTCTATCTGGAAATCAACTACGCTGAACAAAATCAAAATTTTGATTGGATGTATTTGGGGGAATAAAGGTCGTGGGGGGGAGGGGCTAGTTGCCCTCCAATCACTTTCGACTATTAAAAAGAACACTAGAACTCTCTTTGAAGACAGCCCCTTTTGAAGTTTCTACGACAACCCCTTCCATATGAAGTGCCCAGCTCTAAAGGAAAAAAAATAAATAGTAAATTATGCCAACACCAAGTTATGCCCTCAGGGCATAACTTAAAACTCTTGCCCCGAATGTTGTGGGGGAGTGTCCCCCTCAAAAATATATTTTTCATGTGGAAATCAACTACGCTGAACAAAATGGCTGTCTCAAAATTTTGATTGGATGTCTTTGGGGAAATGATGGGCGTGGGGGGCTAGTTGCCCTCAAATCACTTTTGACTATTAAAAAGGGCATTAGCCCTTTGAATTTCCAATCGAATGAGCTTTCTTTGAAGTTCTTACGACAACGCCTTCTATAAAAACCTTATATGCCCCCAGGGCATAACTTAAAACCCTTGCCTTGAGGGTTGTGGGAGAGTGTCCTCCTCAAAACATATTTACTGTAAGGAAATCAACTACGCTTAACAAAATGGTAATCTTAAAATTTTGAATGGATGTGTTTGGGGGAATGATGGGCATGGAGGGGGGCTAGTTGGCCTCCAATCAATATCGAATATTAAAAAGGGCAATAGAACTCTCAATTTCCAATCGAAAGAGCCCCTTTTGAAATTTCTACGACGACCCCTTTCATATAAAGTGCCCTGCTCTAAAGGAAAAAAAATTAATACATAGTACACTGTGCCAAAATCGTTCTTATATGCCCTCAGGGCAAAACTTAAAACCCTTGCCCCGAGGGTTGTGGGGGAGTGTCCTCCTCAAAAACATATTTTCGATCGGGTAATCAACTACGGTAAACAAAATGGCTATCTAAAAATTTTTATTGGATGTGTTTGGGGGAATGATGGGCGTGGGGGGGGGGGGGGCACTCCATTGAAATATCGAATCAAAAAAAAAGAGAAGGGTTCAAGTTGAAAATATAGCCAGACGAAACTAAAAGGAAAATAAACTGAATGAAGTCAGTTAAATTCTGTTAGACGCGCTTATTGAACTTGCCGAACGAACTAGTATGAAAATTGTACTAAATAAGTACAAATAAGTAGCATTAATAGTACGGAGCCACCGTTACTTTGGTTAACGCGGGCCGAGATTAATAGAAATTTTGGAGAAATGCTCAAAGTAGTCAAGAAAAGAAATTTGGCTCTCTTATGTGGAAGTCGTTTTCAGAAAAATGACTAACATGGCATGAAAAAAAAAAAAATTCACATAATATCCATAAGGACTTAATTTGAAGTTGAAACCTAAGACAAGACCACTAAAAGTGGGGAAGATAAAGTGAAAATAGTCATTGTCACTTGTATGTCAAAAACAGAATTAATTTGTGCTATGAAGGCCAGGTATTTTCTGCAGAAGGGCCACTGATATATATGTATATATATATATATTCAATCACTGATATATATATTTAATCACTGCAGTATTTGTTCTTTTACAAGTTTTAATTAAGTCCGTCAAGACTTTTATATGACCTAACTGCAATTAAAATATTTACAAAACAAAAGCAACTCCAACAAATAGATGCATGCACTATAACTAATAACTGTGAATAGCCTCCATATAAGGGCTTGGCAATATTTCATATAACATAACTTTTCTATTTACATTTCTATAAATTTTTTTTTACAATTCTCTGTTTATAAAAGGTTTTCGAAATATATTTATAACAGTAGATATTTTCTTAATTACATTTGTTACAACTATATAACTTTCCCATATATGACTATATACATTTTGTTTTAAAACTTTGGTTCTATTTCGAGCCCACTTGTGTCATTAACTGTCATTAGCTTATAATCCTGTTTATTTATTCAGACTTTTAAGCTTTTCAATTCTTTTCGAATTTCTAGGTACTTTAGACAGTTTATAACGTTTTTGTCTGTAATCTCTCTTTTTTCAGCTTTAATGTCTTTTTGGTTTAAGGCTTTATTTCTAGCTTATATCTGATAAGCTAAAAAAAATTTCCTGTTCACCTTATATCTGTAATGCCATTATCAAATGACTTTGCCTGTACTCTGAAGGTTCGCTTACCATGACTGCCTTCTGGTAGCTCCTTATAACGTTTCCAGGTCCTATTGTCATGGCTACAGCTAAAAAGACTATTATGAACCTGCACACACAATAATTAATTATTTAATAGCTTGTGGGCACAATTTTATCTTGGGCTATTCTTTTTCCAGAAAAAGTGGCCCTTCTGCAGAAAATACCTGGCCTTCATGGCACAAATTAATTCTGTTTTTGACATACAAGTGACAATGACTATTTTCACTTTAACTTCCCCACTTTTAGTGGTCTTGTCTTAGGTTTCAACTTCAAATTAAGTCCTTATGGATATTATGTGAATTTTTTTTTTATTTTTCATGCCATGTTAGTCATTTTTCTGAAAACGAGTTCCACATAAGAGAGCCAAATTTCTTTTCTTGACTACTTTGAGCATTTCTCCAAAATTTCTATTAATCTCGGCCCGCGTTAACCAAAGTAACGGTGGCTCCGTACTATTAATGCTACTTATTTGTACTTATTTAGTACAATTTTCATACTAGTTCGTTCGGCAAGTTCAATAAGCGCGTCTAACAGAATTTAACTGACTTCATTCAGTTTATTTTCCTTTTAGTTTCGTCTGGCTATATTTTCAACTTGAACTCTTCTCTTTTTTTTGATTCGATATTTCAATGGAGTCTAAGGGTTTTTTTCAAGTCTTTTCCCGCTTTTTCAGTAAAATATGTCTTTTTCCCACCGCTGCCACCAGTTGTTGTGAAGTTGTTGCGATGTGTATATTTATGGTATTTGGGGGTTGTAGTCGTAGATGCCTTTATTCTCCCTTTATATGGAAGATAAACTCTGGCCCTAAGGTAATTTAACTTTGGTAGCGTGCCTTAGGCTATGACCGAACTAATGAGGCGTATCGACTGGGTCTGTTCGAGGGCTAAAGGTAGATCGTAGAGAGGTTGTCTAAAACACAATACTTTTATTCAATTTACACATAGTAATTACAGATATAGAAATGCTACTGGGACTGGCTGCCCCAAATAGACCACAAGTCTCAAAAGCTACAATAATATATAATAAGATACAGACACTTACAATGATTCGACAAAGTTCCAAGGTATTTCTAAAAACAACGGACCAGAGGTCAGTCCAGCATAAAGTTAGTATCAGATCCCTCCTTCCGGTAAAATGTGTCTTTTATACATTTTTATCAACCACACCTTCCCACGTAATCGTTAGGAAGTGGTAATTTCTCAATTTCCCGTTAAACAGAACTTGGCAGGATATGTTCCTTATCTTAACAAAAAGTGGTATTTCAAAACTTCATATTTGCGTCTTATATATTTTTACTAAATTAATAATTAACTAAATTAAAAAGCTTTACCACAAAAATGCAAAGAACAACAACAAAATAGAGAAAACCATAATGAACAATCATTTAAAAGTCAATAATTAAAACCGTATAAAGTCAATTAAAAAATTAAAAAGATAAAAACTGGTCAAACTAAACTTAGAGCGAGACAGAAGTGCATTAAAAACTGGTCAAACTGTTTGGGAGAATGATGGGCGTGGGGGGAGGGGCTAGTTGCCCTCCAATCACTTTCGACTATTAAAAAGGGCACTAGCCACTGTAATTTCCAATTGAATGAGCCCTTTTCGAAGTTTCTACGACAACTGTTTCGATACGAAGGTCCCGACTGAAGAAGAAGAAAAAACACATTGTGCCCACGTCGTTCTTTGCTTAGGCAGCGCTAGCGTGCTGCCTATGAATGAAGAGCTTGATGCCTGTCACATAGCTTAAATTAGTTTTATAGTTTTCTCTGGGACATAATTTTTCCTTTTCAGGAGCATAGCCGATTGCTTCAACCGCCACCTTTTCAGTAGTGTTTCAGAATTGTTTCGATCGGATGGTAGGGTCTTCATCAAACCAATACAGATGTAGGGTCTAAACCGATACAGGATGGCCAAAATATAAATGTTTTTACTTTTATAGCTTTTATAAATCAAATAATATTAACATTTTTGATTACTAAATATCAGTAATTAAATATGTAAATTAAACTCACAATGCACGTTCATTTTTATTCTTTTTCAGTAAAGTGCAATTATGTTTTGGCCTTGGGAAGGCATAGGGGTTTTGAGCCCAAATCATGTTTATTTCTGCTCGTTTTGAGTTTGACTTGGTTATTTATTGCAATTTCTGTTCGTTTTGGGTTTCATTTATTTATCGATGCTGATTGGTGGTAGTTTCACGCTTGGTAGATTATTTGATTTTATTTTTCGTCATTTTTTGTTTAATGGAGTTCTTTACTTTTTATTGAAAAACTTATTTAGTGGAAAATTTTTTTTCATTAATTTCGGTTCGTTTTATATTGACATAGTCTTTTCAGGGAAAAAGAAAATAATACTTTAAATCTTTTCGTTTTTTCAAGAATTTATAATTTGGCATGCTAGATGTATGCTGGAGAAAAATTTCCAGCAATTTTTAACAACATACACTTTAAAAAATCTGGACACAAATAGTAATGTTTAATTTAGTTTCATACCTCCTGTAGTTGATCTGAAATGGAGAACTTGATATCATTCGCCAAAAAATCTGTTTACTTTCTTTGATAGCTTGGATACACTTACGCTATTTTGATTTGGTTAAATTTTAAGAGCAGAAGTAGCCCCAAAAGTTTGAACATAATACCCTCAATTATTCTTGGGATACTGCTGAGATGCCTTATTGGGAATTAGCATTAACACACTGCATTTTAATTTAATCTTAAGTCCACATTTAGTTTTTAAACATAAAGTCAAATGTAAGGGTGGGCGCGGGAGGGGAATTAGTTGCCCTCAAATCACTTTCGACTATTAAAAAGGGCATCAGCCCTTTCTATTTTCAATCGAATGAGCCCTTTTCGAAGTACCTACGACAACTCCTTCGATACAAAGTACCCTGGTCTAAACAACAACAACAACAACAACAGAAAAACAATACATTTTACCCACATCGATCTTTACTATAAAAATGTCAAGCCTTCCAATTCCTTTCGACTATTAAAAAGGATATTAAGGTTTTCAATTTCCAATCGAAAGAGCCCTTTTTGAGTTTCTACAATAAAATGCTTTCTATAAGCACCATATAAATTATGCCCCAGGGCATAAATTACAACCCTTATCCTAAGGGCTGTGAGAGTGGTTGTCATCCTCTAAGACCTAGTTTCCAGAACTTTTAACTATGTTAAACAAAATGGCTATTTCAAAATTTTGACGGGATTTGTCTCGGAAAATGATGGGTGTGAGAGGGGCGTTAGTCAGTCTCCAATCACTTTCAACTATTAAAAAGGAACTAACTCTATTAATTTCCAATCAAATGAGCTCTTTTGAAGTTTCTACGACAACGCTTTCAATAAAAATCTTATATGTTCCCAGGGCAAAACTAACAACCATTGCCCTGAGGGCGGGGGGAGTTGTAATCCTTAAAGACCTAATCTCCAGAATTTTCTGCAACTTTGAACAAAATGGCTATCTGATTGGAAGTGTTTGGGGGAATGGTGGTCGTAAGAGGGGGTTAGTCACCCTCCATACCCTCCAATCACTTTCAACTATTAAAAAGGGCACTAGCTCTCTCAATTTTCAATTGAATGAGCCCCTTTTGAAGTTTTTACGATAACTCTATCTATAAAAACGTTATATGCCCCCAGGGCATAACTTATAACCTTTACCCTGTGGGCTCTGTGGAGTTTGTCATCCTTAAATACATAATTTCAAGTTTTTTCAACTACGTTAAACAAAATTGCTATCTCTAAACTTTGATTGAACGTGTTTGGGGAAATGGTGGGTGTGAGAGGGGGGTTAATTACAGTCCACTCACTTTCAACTAATAAAAAGGGCAATTTCAATTTCGAATCAAATGAGCCCTTTCTAAATTTCTACAACAACATTCTATTCAAGATCATAGGCAGCGCGCTAGCGCTGCCTAAGTAAAGAACGATGTGGCCGCAATGTGTTTTTTTTTTCTTAGTCAGGCACTTCGTATCGAAGGAGTTGTCTTAGAAACTTCGAAAGTGGCTCATTCGATTGGAACTTGGAGTGGCTAGTGCCCTTTTCAATAGTCAAAAGTAATTAGAGGGCAACTAGCCCCCCCCCCCACACCCATCATTCCCCAAAAAACATCCAGTCAAAATTTTGCGATAACCATTTTGTTCAGGGTATTTAATTTCCAGATAGAAAATATGTTTTTGAAGAGGAAACTCCCCCACAACCCTCGGGGCAAGGGTTTGAAGTTATGCCCTGAGGGCATATAAGAACAATGTTTGCACAATGTGCCATGTAGCCTATTATTTTTTTCCATTAGAGCAGGGCACTTCATATGGAAGGGGTCGTCGTAGAAACTTTAAAAGGGGCTCATTCGATTGGAAATTGAGAGTTCTAGAGCCCTTTTTAATAGTTGACAGTGATTGGAGGGCAACTAGTCCCCCACCCCGCCCATCATTCCCCCAAACATATCCAATCAAAATTTTGAGATAGCCATTTTGTTCAACGTAGTTGATTTCCACATAAAAAATATTTTTTTGAGGAGGAAACTCCCTTAGGGCGATTGGAAATTCGAAGGGCTAGCACCCTTTTTAATAGTCAAAAGTGATCTGAGGGCAACTAGCCCCCCCTCCCACGTCCATGATTCTACCAAACACATCCAATCAAAATTTTGAGATAGCCATTTTGTTCAACGTAACCAGATAGAAAATATGTTTTTGAGGAGAACACTCCCCCACAACCCTCTGGGTAAAGGTTTTAAGTTATGCCCTGGGGGCATATAAGAACGATGTTGGCACAATGTACCATGCATTATTTTTTTCCTTTAGAGGAGGGCACTTCATATGGAAGGGGTCGTCGTAGAAACTTCAAAAGAGGCTCATTCGATTGGAAAATGAGAGTTCTAGTGCCCTTTTTAATAGTCAAAAGCGATTGGAGGGCAAATAGCCCCCCTCCACGCCCATCATTCCCTCAAACACATCCGATCAGATTTTTGAGATAGCCATTTTGTTCAGCGTAGTTGATTTCCACATAAAAAATATTTTTTTTGGGAGGACACTCTCTTAGGGCAAGGGTTTTAAGTTATGACCTGAGGGCATATATGGTTTTTAAAGAGGGCGTTGTCGTAGAAACTTCAAAAACTTCAAAACAGGCTCATTCGATTGGAAATTAGAAGGGCAAATACCCTTTTTAATAGTTTAAGTCAGAATAATGGTCAGAAATTTGGCGGAAAACCTAATATTTAAATTTTTTGGTAAGCAAACTACTTCAAACTTTCAAAATTTTTATTTCCTTCGAATACGAAGAGTAAAAATTTCAATCAAAAAAAAAAAAAAATACCGCTAATCAACAATGATATATACAGCATTTTTATCAAAATTTATTGTTGAATCATCTATCTACCTCTTTACGTAACCAATAATCATAAGCGGATTAAGTATATGACGTACATTAAAGTTTAAAAGTCGACTGAATTTAAACGGCGTATAAGATTATTAAATCTATTGAATTGGTCTGAAAGATAAACGAATATAGGCAATACTACAGCTTACAGTTTGCGGACCACTTCAGCCTCTAAGAGCCTACCCAATGTTCAAACTAAGGTACTTGATAAATGAAAGTCACTTAGACTTAAGAGTATTCCGGAAAATGTAGCAGAATCGTATCTAAAGGAAAGCATTCCGGAATTAACCCGTGCCCTAAAAATAGGAATTTCTGGATCAGCTAGAACTGAAAAATGAAATTAAGTACGTTCTGTGTTTTGGATATGAGAATTATGGCATCAACTATGCTTTATAAGATCACAGCCCAAGTATCTAGCTATTTCATGCAATGCATCGTTTAAAAGCATCTAAGTGGAAACTTCAGTTTTAAGAAAGAACTGAAGAAAAGAATCTGGATTAAAAGTCTAAGGCAATTTAGAAACTTGACAGCAACATTCACCCATTAGATCGAGTAACCTTTGTTTATGAACGGCGTGCAATTGTTTCTGGTGTGCATGCCTATTATTGGTTCTGTGTTCTCCCAATTGTCTTTGCTGAGCTCCATCAAAATGATCCATGTAAATTGGGATAGAACACAACCCTACTAACTCCTGATTTAATAGAAAACCAGCTACTAACCCCATTTTCTACCTTAAATGCAGCAATGTTGAGATCATACATGGCACAAATCCCTTTAATGTATTTATCGGGTATACCATGAAAGGATAAGACCTCACAAAAGCTATTGTATCAGCTGGATCAAACGCTTGCTCATAATCTATACAACTAAGGACTTGAGGAGTTTCTTTTCAAGTATATACCAAAATTCTTTTCAAGTATATACCTTCAATTTTAAAATCCATGATGAACATGAGTGGCTAAAAGAAAATTATGAGACATACTTAAAGATCAACAGACACAACCTCTTCTTTTGTTTTGTCATTTCATTGTCAAAATCTTCACATGCTTCACTGGTGTATTTAAGACTGAAAAAACTTTTATCCACATAAAGTTTGAAAAGATTTGTTGCCTTGTAATATATTTGATGGACAGAGCTATTAAGCAAGAAGTCCTAGTCACGGAGAAAAGGAAGAATACAATTGAAACAAGTTTTTAAATTAAAGACACTTGTAACTACCTCTTGAAAGTATTGAAATTGGTGTTAGAGTAGGTGACGTTTTGAACAAAGTAGATGTGATGCACTTTAGGTCACAGGTGAAATCTGCTTTTATTTCTGTGTCAAAGCCTCTTTTTAAGAAATAACCCTTGGATTTGGGGTTTGTTTTAAAATATGTTTGTCTCATCATGCCAGCATAAGAGACCTAGCTAGAAAACAGAAAAGATCAGGAGACATCTAATAGGGTTATTTGATATGCGGCTTGTGATGGTACAATTTTAATCAAGATTTCATTACTTCTTGGGGGTGATTTCCTCCTTTATCAAAAATAGGCAAGCTTTCTCAGGCTACATTTTATCAACAGAATTAGTCCATGCAGGGCTAGCAAGGGGGACCATATTCCTGATGATGTACTTCGCATATAATAGTAACATCAAAACTTTTTTTCTTTGTGTTTCTTTCAAATAAATTTGATTTGGCGTAATTATCAAGAAATACTGAAAGATATTTTAATATAATTTCTTTTTCACTTTTCTTTTTTGAAATTTTGTATTTGTACATTTTTTCCAAACCGTTTGAAGGACTTTAAATCTATAATTGGTCCCAGATACCAATAAAACACTTAGTTTTCTAACTCACGTTTGGACCAGTCTTTAATTGTTCCAGAATTGTTTTCGCGTTTCATTGACCAATGGGATTTCGTTAAGGATACAATCAATCTTATGTTACATGTAATTTTTTTTAATAGTTTTACTAGTATGCAAAGATAAGGCATACAAGTATGCATGTATTTCACAAGCTTTACCGAACATAGGGATACCATAAAGATCTTATGGTAGACGCTACACTGTGCCGGGTAAAGAAAGTAAAGCGTCGAAACCCGTTAAGGCAGGTGGTATTCTTCTGATGAGCCCTAATGAAAGGTTACTACATGATATTTCGATACATTTAAGATGCTTCTGCTTGTAAATTTACAACGACTTACATTTATTGATGACGACTTTGCATGGATTTGACATTTCCATTTGGTTGACGGTTCAGTTATACTGTTCTCTCTCTCTCTCTCCTTTTTTATTCAGCCAAGTAATTATGCCTATCTCTAAAATATATGAATCCAGGTTGGATCTAGTGCTGGTTGAGGAATCATCAAAAATTCTTTCAAAACAGACCTTAACCCTGGTTCTGGTTATTTTCTGATATTGATGATTATTTGGCTAATTTATTACTTTTTAAGATGGTAGTATTAAGCAAA
>JAQQPU010011592.1:10144-27625 GCA_029168905.1 Artemia sp. Kazakhstan ARC1039 | reverse complement strand
AATTTGCTATTAAAGTATAAATGAAACTTAAAACGAACAGAAATTAAATAAAGAATCAATGCAAACAAATATACAATATATATTAATGTAAATGAATAAATAAATCTTAAAACGAGTGAAACTTAAATTGAATATGCAAATCAAGTTTGAATCGAATAAAAATAACTACAAACAAGAGTTTGGGTATCGTCTCACTGCAGAAGCCTAAAACCTACTGCGTCATTGGCGCTTTACTGAAAACAATTCTTTGAAATATTTTCACTTTTGTAACTTTAAGAAATCAAAATTAATTAAGATTTTAGGAAATAAATATCAGCAAAAGATAAGATAAGGGTTTATTCCAAAAACAACACAACACAAAAAAACAAATGACCTTCCATAAGCTAACGCTTTTTTGAAAGTATTTACCCTCTTAAAATTAACACTTATAATAACATACTAAAGAGAAAGAAGAGAAAAAAAGAGAGAAAAAGAAGAAAGAAAGAAAAAGAAAAAAAGAAGAAAAAATGAAAATCTTACACTCACTCGGCTCCTGGTCGCAAAAACCAAAAATCAATACTTCACATACTCCAACACTTCCCGCCGCTATCCCATAAATAATAAATAAACAAAACAAAAAAAAAATAAAAAAATAAAAAATATATAGGAAAAACGGGTTCCGGGCAAACCTGAGAGTGACTCAACTATACCACCCTTTAAACAAATTCATACAAATTCATACCTATGGAGACAAAGGGTTTTAAGGTCCCGACGGAATTCACACATATTCGCTGACCTTTTTAAAGAAACAGGCAAATTATTCCAGACAACTGGCCCCACATGACGTATTGAAAATACCGATCTAGTACTAGTAACTTGAGGTGTCCGTAAGTCTCTAGCATAACGAGTAGGATAATTGTGTACATCATCACCAGAAATAAATAAATTTAAAAAATTTAAAAAACACTTGGGAACCAAGTTAGAAAAATATTTAAACATAAATAACCCATGGTAAAATTTTCCAAGACCTTACACAGGGATAATATTTAACTGTACATATTGGGATCTCACCAAGGTTCTCCGATTATCTCCGTACAACACTCGCAGTACCATATTCTGTATCATACGTAACTGCTGCAAATTCACTGAAAATGTGCTAGACCATATACTCACGCAATATACTAAATACGGGTGAACTAACGAAAAATAAATCAATCTCAAAGCAGAATCCTGGAAAATATTTTTTAACTTTCTCATCATTCCAACATTTCTTGTAATCTTACTACTAATAAAAGAAACATGATTTTTAAAACTAAGGCATTCATCCACAATAACACCAAGGTATCGTATAGTATTTGTACGCTTAATTACATAATTCTTCATTTGCAAATCAACAACCCAAGGGTAAAAATTTGATGATCTACCATATATAATAAAACCTGATTTACTATGGTTTAACAAAAGCTTATTCACTCTCATCCACTTATCTATACCTAACATACCTCTTCTCATTATCTCTATTAAATCAGATTCAGTCTTAGCTGCGGCAGTAAAATGGGTATCATCTGCAAAACTAGGAATAATCACTCTACAATTAGAATGTGCATTATCTAACAAATCCAAAATAGATAATCGTAAGTCGTTAATATAAACTAAGAATAAAAGCGGACCTAAAACAGAACCTTGTGGAACACCATAATCAACCATTCTTTCACCAGACCTCACATTAGAAATTTCAACGCACTGGGTCCTACCTCTCAAAAAAGTTTCAAATAACTTCAACGCATTTCCTCTAATTCCACTATTTTCTAGCTTCATAATTAAAATTTCATGATCGACTGAATCGAACGCTTTAACAATATCTAAAAAAATAGACGCCACCTTAAAACCTTGGTCCAAAGCATCATGCACAAACGTTGGCAAAAATAAAACTGCCTGTTCAGTAGACATCCCCTTACGAAAACCGAACTTATTAGAATGGAAAAAGGAAATATTCTCCAAATACTCAGATACTCTAGAACTAATAAGTTTTTCTACTAGCCTAGATATAACAGAAAGGAGGGATATCGGTCAATAATGATTCACATTTTTCCTATCACCCCCATTAAATAAATGTATTACTTTGGCACTTTTAAGACACTCCGGATATATACCCCATTTAAAACTAGGATTAATCAGGTACAAAATTTGTTGCGATATCACAGGAAAAATTGACTTGAAAACCTTTGTTGAAATAAAGTCTGACCCAGATGCACTGTTTCGAATACTTTTTACCACATCACACAATTCTATTTCAGTAGCCGGTCGCAAGTACATAGAAACGTCACTACTTTCAGGCAAAAACTGAGTAAAATCACCATCACTTGCATGCTGATCAACAGACGACGCTAACCGGCCTCCTACACTAGAAAAGTGCTCACACATACGTTCAGTAGTTTGGCGAATATTTTCACCATCAACAAGACTACAAACAATTTCAGGCTTATTCGATTTAATAACAGAATTTATAATATTCCAAGTCTTTCCCGGGTTACCCTCCGCATTTTTAAAACTATCACTTAGGTAATCTAACTTAGCTTTACGAAGTATACTATTCAACTTATTACTATACGCTTTATAAATATTTACATCGCTAATACTATTACTTAATGCGGACTTTTTATACAATTGCTGTCGCTTAGCTAGAGAAACTAGAATACTCTTCGTAACCCAAGGCTTCTTCGGCGAATCAAAATGCTTACGTTTCTTCCTAACATGACTACAAGCAACTACCGTATCCTTAATCATCGAATACCAAAGTGTAAACTTATCATTCACATCCATATCATTACTATATAAAAAATCACAATATTTTTCTCCAAGCTCATTTTTTAACTTCGGTACATTAATAACAGGAAAACAATTTTTCGGTACTTGAGAACGCTCTGATCTTGGCCGGTTCAAAAGAGAATGAATAGATACCAACAGACCGAAATGATCCGAAACGTGGTTTACAATAACACTCGCACTACTATATCCAGTATTTAAATTTAATCCTTTTAATAGATGCAATAAGGGTCTACATAGTGCGCTTGAACTTGTCTTAAGTCCAAAAGGTACTCTTAAGTATTTGTATGAACCACATTCAGCTTTAGAAAACGCAGTTTTATAGACATCTTTTTCGGCTATTTTCACTTGGTGGTAGCCTTGGGTGAGGTACAAAGAAGTAAAGATTTTG
Source organism: Artemia sp. Kazakhstan ARC1039 (assembly GCA_029168905.1). NCBI lineage: Eukaryota > Metazoa > Arthropoda > Branchiopoda > Anostraca > Artemiidae > Artemia > Artemia sp. Kazakhstan ARC1039. Next base: position 24,429 of record JAQQPU010011592.1, on the reverse strand, counting down.
TTTTTGCTTGACATAGAGTCAAGAATTTCATCTATTCCTGGTAAATGAAATTTTTCACTAACTACTTGTTTGTTAAGGGCTCTATAATCTACAACAAGTCTAAGATCGCCATTCTTTTTTGGTACCAAGATCACTGGTGCACTATACGGACTTATACTTGGGCGTATAATTTCATTTTTTTCTAATTCATGAATTTTATTTTTTAACCATTCTTTGTGCTTATACGGCACACGATATGGTTGTTTCGCTAGAGGATCACCAGTCGTTAAAATTGAGTGTTCATAAATGGTATCAGTCCGATGTCATCTTCAGATGCGGAAAATACATCTTTAAAATTCCATAATAATTCGCATAATTTTTTCTTAAGTTCCAATTCTGTAATATGATCCATATTAAATTTGTTTAAAAATTGCGATTTACTTAGAGGATATTTGTTATTAGAGGTTTTAATGCCGTTAAATAGGTTTCTTTTAGAGTTTTCCCATCTATTTAAATCATTGTCCGATAAAAGTTGGATTTGAGCTAAACAAGTCCCTTTTTTATTGTAATTGTATCATTTTCGTGGTTATTAGTTACCCAAATAAAATTTTCTCCTTTGTCGTAAGCTATAATCTGTTCTTCGCATAACAGATTTTCAGGAATTTCATTTGACGGGATGACAAACCATATTTCAGATTTGCTATCCACTGGTTCAATCATCTGTGATATTTGAATTCTTTGCATCGTTTTGGGAGGGACTTTTGTTTTCCTTATCGCGAATCCGTAATATTTCTTTTTATTTTCATTGTCTATTAGATTCATACTGGCGCTATGTTGCGCCATTGCGGCATCTTGCGGCGTCAAGTTGGGTTTTAACATGTTTTTCCATAATTTCACTATTTTCTTAATTTCGTTTGATCTATACTGTCGCATATCTCCTATTGATATTTTCGCAGATTCAATCCACTTATTATTTAAATTTACTTCATCTCTGCGATGTCTCTCAGAAAAATTGAACAAATTTCTGGTTATGCCATGTCTTCTTTGCGAGACATGAGGTTCAAAAGATTGCGACATTATACCGCCAGAAATTTTATTTACTGTTACGTCCTCTTGGTAACCTCTGTTGCAATTTCTTAAGGTAGAAATTCCTTCCCCTACCTTAGCCGGGTAGACAAGCCTTTCGTTCGCTATGTCTAATAATACTCTATTAGACCTTAAAAAATTTGCGCCGATAATGGCTTAGTACGGAAGGTTATCCTATATTATAAAATTTGTCGAAAAGATTCTATTATCCCTTTTTACGTTTAGGTGAATTGAACCTCTTGCATCCAATTTATGCCCTGTCACGCTAGTTAAATTGGGATTATTAAAATTTCTTTGTTGTCTAATATGTGGAGGCAACATATCAAATACACATGAGTTTATAATGTTCGCAGTAGCACCAGAGCCTAGTTTACCACAGGCACTAAAATTTGTTCTTCCGAACAAATGGTTGCCATAATTTAACATACTACCGACAGCAATTCTTGGTGTGCGATTGGGGACATAACGGCACTCTCGCGAGATGCCCAGGTCGATTACAAATATAGCATCTTATTATTGTAGGGTTATTTTTATAACTAAATTGTTTGGCGGGCTGAAAACGTACTGTTTTCTGCCTAGCGGGTTCATGAATTTTGTTTCTTTGTGGCACTGGGGAGTTATCCCTTGAAAAGAAATTGGGAGACGCTTGATCGCCCTTGAAGGTTAGGCTCGCGTTTGAATCACCTAGGCTATTTATTCTTGCTTTACTGTGATTAGCCACCATCGTATCAACTTCGATCAATCGATCTACCTCCTGAACTGCAAGATCCAACGTCTGAATATTTTTGGATATTACCATTCTATATAGTTTTGGGCGTAGCCCTTGCAAAAAGGTATTTAGTATGACTTTTTCATACAGTTCTCCTGAACCTTTTCCGTATTTTGCCTCTACTGAAATGCGTATATTATCAAGATATTCTCTTATGTTTTGTGAATGGTCAAAGCACACCATTCCGTGTTTTAATTTATTTGTGGAACTGGTTTCGATGAATCTATCTTTAAATTCCGTTAAGAATTTGTCCACCGTATTTATTGGCAAGCTGGCGTCATCACCTATAGTATGTTCAATTTGCTTTAGAAAAGTGAAGGCTTGGCCTTTTAATCGTAATAGAAGCATGACGACTAGCGTTTATAGCTCTGTTTTTTGTTAATTCTATAAACTGGGCCTATTGGATGTTAAATTCGGCGATATCTGATTGTCCATTGTATTGTGGAATAGATTTCGCTATTTCTATATTTTTCGCGACCAACTTTTGCGCCATTAATAAATCGCTTAGTTCTTCTGACATTTTTTTGCGTTTGAATAACTCAAAATAAATTTATTATTTTACTTAACCTATTTTGGGGGAGGCTTGTATCTTCTATGAGATATTTTAAAGGGTTTTCCTGTAATAGCTTAGCGGTTATAGGCCTAATCACTTTTTTTATGCCTGTATCTTTCCAATAATTAAATTTAAATTACAAAGTTTATAGCCTAATTAGTTTGCATGATTTTCTCCAATTTCCGACCGTGCCATTTGTAGCGATAAAAATTTTAAGATTTTGGTAATAATTGTGGTCATAATCCTACCGACCGCGCCATTTGTAGCGATAAAATAAATTTTAGAGTGGTTGTTATTGTGGTCATAAAGATTGACCGCGTCGAATGTAATATTGTACCTTAAGGCTGCGAACTTACACCTTATAAGTTCTTCGATAGCGCCGCTTATAGCGCTAAAGATTGTGCCACCGAGGCCTGCGCCACAGCAATGGGGAGTACTGTTAATGGTTGACCGCACCACCCGCTGAAAGCGATAAAATAAAATATGTAGCTATATATATGTAACCTCTTTTCCTCGAGTTATCTTGAAATATATTACTTCTAATGTTATGTAGAAATCAGATCCCTTGGAGTGCTACCTTGGAGGCATGTGAACTAATTATCTGTCGTGCGACTAGATATAGACATATAAAATAAACACAAGTAGAAAAACAATAATTTTATTATGACTTACATATTTAGGTGTACAGCAGTGGTTCACTTCAAATGACAACAACAAAGGCAAGGATAAATTGGCTCTCAAAGATAATGTTGATGGCAATAGACAATCCATAATTGAAACGAAAAAAACAGTTTTTTTTTCACTATATCACACAAATAAAACTTAACTAGTTGGGTTTTACTATGTTTTTCCATAATTTCACTATTTTCTTAATTTCGTTTGATCTATAATGTCGCATATCTCCTATTTATATTTTCGCAGATTCAATCCACTTATTATTTAAATTTATTTCATCTCTGCAATGTCTCTCAGAAAAATTGAAAAAATTTCTGGTTATGCCATGTCCTCTTTGCGAGACATGAGGTTCAAAAGATTGCGACATTATACCGCCAGAAATTTTATTTACTGTTACGTCCTCTTGGTAACCTCTGTTGCAATTTCTTAAGGTAAAAATTCCTTCCCCTACCTTAGCCGGGTAGACAAGCCTTTCGTTTGCTACGTCTAATAATACTCTATTAGACCTTAAAAAATTTGCGCCGATAATGGCTTAGTACGGAAGGTTATCGCATATTATAAAATTTGTCGGAAATATTCTATTATCCCTTTTTACGTTTAGGCGAATTGAACCTCTTGCATCCAATTTATGCCCTGTCACGCTAGTTAAATTGGGATTATTAAAATTTCTTTGTTGTCTAATATGCGGAGGCAACATATCAAATACACATGAGTTTATAATGTTCGCAGTAGCACCAGAGTCAATTAAGGCTTCAAAGTAAACATTTGCTACACAAAAATCATTAAATATAAGTAACTTGTCATTACTATCACTACAGGACGGTACTACTATTGGTTTGGACCTATTAAATATTCTGGGCCCCCTCTGGGTTCAATTTATATTTCTGAGGGGCCTGAAACGTTTCCTTGCGGATTTATTTCATGCGTCAGTGCCTGCAATAGATATTCGGATATTTTTGTGGAATCTCTAGCTGTGGCAGCGCCGGCTTCTGGCGCTGACTGCCAATGCCGTCGGCTTGAAAAGTTTTCATTTCCCGTCGGCCAATTAACTATTTGCCGTCGGCTTGAAAATTTGTATTTTCGTCGGTAAATTTTCGGGGTTTCTATATACCAATCTCGCATTATATTGGCTTTGGCTAATATTTGGGTTTTCAAATCGGTAATTAATTTGTCTATTGGGGGGAGGATTGCACAAATTTGGTTGGTACGCGTTGCAAGGTACTGATTGCCGCAATCTTCCCTGGCTATAGCCTAGTGTACCACTGGCGCTAAAATTTGTTCTTCCAAACAAATGGTTGCCATAATTTAACGTACTACCGACAGCAATTCTTGGTGGGCGATTGGGGACATAACGGCACTCTCTCGCGAGATGCCCAGGTCGATTACAAATATAGCATCTTATCATTGTAGGGTTATTTTTATAACTAAATTGTTTGGCGGGCTGAAAACGTACTGTTTTCTACCTAGCGGGTTCTTGAGTTTTGTTTCTTTGTGGCACTGGGGAGTTATCCCTTGAAAAGAAATTGGGAGACGCCTGATCACCCTTGAAGGTTAGGCTCGCGTTTGAATCACCTAGGCTATTTATTCTTGCTTTACTGTGATTAGCCACCATCGTATCAACTTCGATTAATCGATCTACCTCCTGAACTGCAAGATCCAACGTCTGAATATTTTTGGATATTACCATTCTATATAGTTTTGGGGGTAGCCCTTGCAAAAAGGTATTTAGTATGACTTTTTCATACAGTTCTCCTGAACCTTTTCCGTATTTTGCCTCTACTGAAATGCATATATTATCAAGATATTCTCTTATGTTTTGTGAATGGTCAAAGCACACCATTCCGTGTTTTAATTTATTTGTGGAACTGGTTTCGATGAATCTATCTTTAAATGCCGTTAAGAATTTGTCCACCATATTTATTGGCAAGCTGGCGTCATCACCTATAGTATGTTCAATTTGCTTTAGAAAAGTGAAGGCCTGGCCTTTTAATCGTAATAGAAGCATGTCGACTAACGTTTCTAGCTCTGTTTTTGTTAATTCTATAAACTGGGCCAATTGGATGTTAAATTTGTCGATATCTGATTGTCCATTGTATTTTGGAATAGATTTCGCTATTTCTATATTTTTCGCGACCAACTTTTGCGCTATTAATAAATCGCTTATTTCTTCTGACATTTTTTTGCGTTTGAATAACTCAAAATAAATTTATTATTTTACTTAACCTATTTTGGGGGAGGCTTGTATCTCCTATGAGATATTTTAAAGGGTTTTCCTGTAATAGCTTAGCGGTTATAGGCCTAATCACTTTTTTTATGTCTGTATCTTTCCAATAATTAAATTTAAATTACAAAGTTTATAGCCTAATTAGTTTGCATGATTTTCTCCAATTTCCGACCGTGCCATTTGTAGCAATAAAAATTTTAAGATTGTGGTAATAATTGTGGTCATAATCCTACCGACCGCTCCATTTGTAGCGATAAAATAAATTTTAGAGTGGTTGTTATTGTGGTCATAAAGATTGACCGCGTCGAATGTAATATTGTACCTTAAGGCTGCAAACTTACACCTTATAAGTTCTTCGATAGCGCCGCTTATAGCGCTAAAGATTGTGCCACCGAGGCCTGCGCAACAGCAATGGGGAGTACTGTTAATGGTTGACCGCACCACCCGCTGAAAGCGAGAAAATGAAATATGTAGCTATATAAATGTAACCTCTTTTCCTCGAGTTATCTGGACATATATTACTTCTAATGTGATGTAGAAATCAGATCCCTGGGAGTGCTACCTTGGAGGCATGCGAACTAATTATCTGTCTTGCGACTAGATATAGACATATAAAATAAACACAAGTAGAAAAACAATAATTTTATTATGACTTACATATTTAGGTGTACAGCAGTGGTTCACTTCAAATGACAACAACAAAGGCAAGGATAAATTGGCTCTCAAAGATAATGTTGATGGCAATAGAGACAATGCATAATTGAAACGAAAAAAACAGTTTTTTTTCACTATATCACACAAATAAAACTCCTGCGCATTACTAGCTTTTTTCACGATTGGCCCAAGTCCTGTGGAGGGGGCCGCTACTTTGTAATTATGTTCGCAAACTCACTATATTACGCGGACTATTTATCCAATAATGTTGTTTTAAATATTTCGATGATTTCAACGTTCTCACTCTCTTATAACTTAGAACTTCCTGCGAAACATTGTACCCATCATCTTTTTTATTACAAATTATCTTAGCGAAATTCAAACCGAATAGCATCGTTGTTTGACTGAAGCTAAAATGCAATTTATCTTTTTGCTGATTAAGGAATTTTCCTTTTTGAAACTAGATTTAAACTTAATTAGAGGGAGTCGGAAATTATCTTTAAAAAGAAGGAACTTTATTTTTTGTATTTTAAATATATCACATTTTACTCACGGTACAGGCGTGAGAGAGGGGTTAGTTGCCCTCCAATCACTTTTGACTATTAAAAAGGGCCCTATCCCTTTGAATTTCCAATCGAATGAGCCTTTTTTGAAGTTTCTATGACAACGCCTTCTATAAAATCCTTATATGCCCCCAGGGCATAACTTAAAACTCTTGCCCTGAGGGTTGTGGGGGATTGTCCTGTTTTGAAGTTTCTACGACAACGCATTCCACAAAAACCTTATATGCCTCCAGGGCATAACTTAAAACCCTTGCCCTGAGGGTTGTGGGGGAGTATCCTCCTCAAAAATATATTTTCTATCTGAAAATCAACTAGGCTGAACAAAATTGCTATCTCAAAATTTTTATTGGATGTGTTTGGGGGAATGATGGGCGTTGGGGGAGGCTAGTTGCCCTCCAATCATTTTCGACTATTTAAAAGGGCACTAGAACTCCCGATTTCTAATCAAATGAACCCCCTTTGAAGCTTCTATGACGACCCCTTCCATATGAAGTGCCTCTGGGAAAACAAATAATAAATAATAAAACATTGGAGCCGTATGCCTTTACTATAGGCAATGCTACAGCGTTGCCTCTGATTGAGTCTAAAGGCATTAAATATTTTGGTGTTTGATTACAAAGTTCAAAACTGTCGATATTCTTAAAAAATATACGTGAAAATATCATAAAAGAAAGTTTTAATGTTGCTCCTTACTTTCAGTCGAAAAAACTTGGTTTTTAATTGAATTTCTGATTGTTTTTTTTAATAACGCCAGGATACCTGCCCCCTCTACGAAAAAATCCCCCTTCCCACAAAAATATTCTCTGGGCAATTTCAGTCCTGGCGAAAATTTACCCGGAACAATTACCCTTAACATCTTCACGCCTAAAATTGAATCGGTAAAGAAGAAGCAAGACATAAAGGAATTTTGTGTAGGAATTCTGGCAAATTCACCAAGTGTAAAATTTCCCCTGAAAAGTTCACCCCCTGGAAACTTCCCTCTCCATGGAAATTTCTCCCAGTGTAAAATCCTCCCAGTAGAAAATTTCTCCCCTCCCAACCCCAAGAATGTATGCATATTCCCAATAACAAATAAAGCAATGGGCAAATTTTATAACTTAAAAACCTTTCCCCAGGGGCTGAAGAGGGCCATTTTATCTCTAAAGACATAGTTATTGAGCCTTTAAGCTATGCTGAAGAAAAAATCCTTCTCAAAGTTTTGATCAGACGATTTTTGAAAAAGATGACGTGGGAGGGGGATAGTTGCCCTCCAATTATTTTTGTCACTTAAAAAGGGCACTAGAATCTTTTATTTCCATTAGAATGAACCCTCTCTCTACGGTGTCTGCCCACTGGATCAATACGATCACCCATGGAAAAAAAAGAACAAGTAAACACGCATCCGTGATCTTTCTTCTAACAAAATTACGAAATTCCAAATTTTTGCAGATATGAGCTTCAAAACCTCTACAGTAGGGTTCTTTGATACGCTGAATCTGATGGTGTGTGACTTCCATTAAAATTCTAAGACTTCGAGGGGGCTTTCCACCTTTTTTTGAAAATCAGACAAATTTTTCCAGGCTCGTAGCTTTTGATGGGTCAAACTAAACTTAATGAAACGTAGCCTATATATTTGGAATCAGCATAATAAACCAGTTCTTTTGATACATCAATTGGTATCAAAATTTAGTTTTTTTAGAGTTTCGGTTACTATTGAGCCGGGTCGCTCCGTACTTACGGTTAATTACCGTGAACTGTTTGATTGCTCACAATATCCAAACAGAGATCATTGAACTATTGATTGTTTTTTCTGCGTTACCAAAAGTACTGTATTCAGTAAACTTTACAGTTTCATGAAATGTAATTAAACAAATAGAAAAGGATTTTCAACTAAAGTAAGGAGCAAGTTTAAAACTTAAAGCACATATAAATACTTTGTATATAAGCGCGACTGCCGCCTTCTCAATACCTTGCTTATTAAACAAAGGCATTTTCAGTGCTTTGAAAAATCTTATCTTTCCAATTGCAAATTTTCTTTAAAATTTGGAAAAAAGCCCAAACTTCACAGTAAAGAGTAAGGAGCTAAGGAGGAGACAGCTCGCTTCATATAAAGAATAATCTTTTCAAATAGGTTTCAAATCTGTTTCTTGCTTTCAGTCGAAACGCTGTTTTTTTATTTAACTTCTGATTGTTTTCCAAACCATACCCTGGCCTAACCAAGATATAATTTGAGGTACCTGTTCCTTAAATCCCTGGCTAACTGTTTTTAAAATGTGTGAATCGATAATTGTACGTGTATTTGTACCGTCCTACGTTTAAATTTTCAATTTCAATTTTGGATAAAATTTGAACATAGGCTACTTAAAAAATTGGCAATGAATAGTAATTTTGGTAAGAAGTCTTTGTTAATGTTACTACAAAATAACTTCGGTTGGAAGAACAGAAGTACCATTATTTGTGTGGATGGAAATTCTGTGAGAATTTCTTCAATAGGATTTTCTTAACGGTAAATACATTACCTAAATTTGTTTAAATACATTCAAGTACTTCATAGAACTAGAAAAAGAAAATACCTCCATTTAAAATTGCCGAAAACTAAGTTCATCTCAGTATTTGCAACCCCAAAGAAATTTCCTGGCAGGGCTGATGATGAACTGCCTTGCTATCCACCTCTGTGCTGGTAGAAATGGAAATGTAACATTTTTACCATATAGTGAAACAATTTAATTAATTCCTACTCCTCCTACCTCTTTCAACATTTATCTGAAGCTTCGTGAAGAGTAAGCAGTTTGTGCATTAAAATGTTTAGGAATCTACCCTACCCCTACCTAAACAATGACTCACTCCCTTCATTATAGCAGATCCACAATTACAGATCAAATACAGATTACAAATAAAGCGAATCAACTTGGTTGGATCCTGTACTGCCACCGTGTGGCATTGCTTCTTTTACAACTGGAAAGCCTAAAACATAGTTATTCATACTATTAAATCAATTAGCTTCTCAGAATTTTAAATTGATTGCAAATTCATCCTCTTTGGGGTAAAGTTGTAGTTTTGTGCCCTAAAACAGCAAGAAAACGAAACTTTCCCCTGGTCTAATCTGTATGGTCACTTAATAAGGAGCTTCAAATTTACACTTGAAAGAGCTCCCTCCCAATTATTTTGGACCTTTGGTTTGATACAATCACCCCTGGGAAAAAAAAACAATTAAACATGCATCGACGATGTTTCTTTTGGAAAACAAAATGCGAAATTCCACATTTTGAAGATTGGAGCTTGAAACCTCTACGGTAGGGTTCTCTGATATGATGCACCTAATAAAGAGCTTTTCAATAAGATCGATTGCTTTTTTGGGGGGGGTCCTTTTTTTCAAAAATCAGGCCAATTTTCTCAGATTTTTGGTTTTGGGTGGGTGACAATAAACTGAAAGAATTCTAAATATTTAGAATTAGCATAAAAAATCAATACTGCCGGTGTAGCAATTGTCACGAGAATTAAATTTCCAGCTTTGGTGAATATTGGTCCAAATCACTCTTTACATTAAGTTTTTTTTTCACTAACTGTTTGATAAGATTCTCTTATGACGAAATTTTCTTTTTGAACTTGTTCATTTTTTTTTTTTTTTTACTTGAATAGGATAATAAAAAGAAAGAGGGTCAATTTGACAGCTGAATAGTAAGTTTAAATTTTGTTTTTCTTTCGATATTCTATTTTCTTTTTCTTAATGTATGAATGTATAACGGATTTAAGTTCGAGGGGAAGAATTGTAGTGTTATGAAATCAAAAAGTGGCCGTTATAATATGGCCGTGAAATCAAAAATATGGCCGTTATAAAATCAAAAAGTGGTATCTGTGCAGGCAGGATGATTTTTGAGTACCTCTACTCCTTGTGTAAAGTATTCTAAGTCATAGGAAATTGTATAAAGACAAGTCTACAACTGTTATAATCTACGAAAGCCATCTTTCTGTAATTTTGGTTTGAGTTTGATTTTCTTTTAAAATTAAATACCTAATAATTAAATATATCATTGATTAAACAAATTGATCCTTTTGCCAGTAATTCTTGCGGTTTAAAATTCACTGTATTTTGTTTCATTTTGCAGGCAATTTAGTTGCTCTTTTTATTTGAGAGTTCTTTTCTAAAAGTATTTAAAAATAAGCTTATTCCTACAAAAAAAAAATCCTGAAATATATTCCATGTCACCCAACCACCACTGATACTTTGGAGTTTGCCCCCCCCGAAAATTTTCTGCCGGCGCTCTTGTATTTAACACAGCACGTTTGTGAACTAACTAGGCCAAGTTCTTCTTTAATTACATTTCTCTTCTTTCAAAATCTTTGACAGCAACTTAATTTGACGGAGCATTGCCGTTTGCATAATATGTTGAAACATTCACTTATCATGCCAGCCGATGCAAGTTGAAACCCTGACTGTTTATCACCTGAAGACTGGTATTTATACCCGCCTATTGAAACTAAATATGCAACAGTTCAGGAGTTTCTAATATAAAACTGATGGTAACAACTTTTAGTAGAAACAAATAAACTTATGGAAATGCCTTTTTTGAATTAGTTAGGAAAAAAACACTAAAAGTCAAGTTGTTCCTTTCAAAATCCTCTACAAGTCCATGTTAATTTTATTATACTTGTATTTGCCGTTCTTTTAGACAAGTTGAAATAGAATTTGCACGAAAAAGCCTAATTTAGAAAGCCCAGAAAAAAAATTTAAAAAAATAGCAAACTCAGATTATGTTGCTAGATCAGGGAAACAGATAGAAACCAAAATTGATGCCTTTATGAGTCTGGTGGCGCCAGACAAGCTAAAAATATTTAACATGGAAATGACAGCCGGGAATTTTTCTATTCCGTTCCCTCTTAATAAAATTTAATTACTGGAAGATATAATTTCCAGTGGCAATTTAATTGAGGAGGTATCTGGCGAATGTTTGTCTAAACAAAGTTTCGATTTAATGAAGGAAGAGTTATTTTAGCTTCAAAAAGAAAAAAAATTCAATCGCCTTCTAGTAGAATACAAATCGTATAAAATTTATGATTCTGTAAAAAATAAAGAAAAGGAGGAATTGAATTTACTCCAGAATTCCTCAATTCAATTGACACAGCAGATTTACCACCATATGACTTAAAAATAAAGATAAATACGATGGTAATGCTTTCGTGCAACTTAGATATTACAAAAGGGATGTGCAATGGGACCCGTCTTATTTTTACTGAATTATGTAACATTATAATTAAGGTGAATGTAATTACTGGAGAAAAATTGAGGAAAAAAGTCCACATATTCCGAGTTACAGTGGACTCTAGTAAAGGTCAACCTGGATGTAATTTTCAGCGACATCAATTTACATTTCGACCTGTATTTGCCATGACAATACATAAGTCGCAAGGGCAAAATTTTGAATTTGCTGGCCCTGACCTTAGTACTCCAGTTTTCAATCATGGATATTTCAATGATATTTCGTTTTGGTCATCAACGCCTACCGTACCTTTGTTAAAAAACAAAAGTTTAGCTATATGTATTTCATAATGACGAATCAGCAATGCCTTCTATGCTATAGAAAATCAAAACTTGGAGTAGATAAATCTTTGGAAGAAAAATAAGCTTTTTTTCCTTTACCTGAGCACTCATAGGCAGCGCATTAGCGCTGCGAAAGTAAAGAACGATGTTGGCATAATGTATTGTTTATTTTTTTTCTAGACCAAGGCACTTTGTATCGAAGGAGTTGTCGTAAAACTTCAAAAAGGGCTCATTCGATTTGAAATTGGAATGGCTAGTGCCCTTTTCAATAGTCGAAAGTGATTGGAAGGCAACTAACACCCCTTCCACGCCCACCATTTCCCCAACAACATCCATTCAAGATTTTGAGATAGCCATTTTGTTCAACGTAGTTGATTTCCCAATAGAAATTATGTTTTTGAGGAAGAAACTCCCTCCACGGCCCTCAGGGTAAGGATTGTAAGTTATGCCCTGGGGGCATATAAGCCCCTACGATAAGCTTCCATATAAAGCTTCTACGGCAAGCCCCGGGGGGCTTGTCGTAGAAGCTTTAAGAAGCTTTAAGAAGTGCTCATTCAACTGGAAATTCAAAGGGCTAGTGCCCTTTTTAATAGTTTAAAGTGATTGGAGGGCAACTAATCCCCCTCTCCCGCTCACCTTTTCCCAAAATACATCCAATCAAAAGTTTGAGATAACCATTTTGTTCAACGTAGTTAAAAGTTCTGAAAAACTAGGTCTTTGAGGATGATAACCCTCCCACAGCACTCTGGGCAAGGGTTGTAAGGGTCCCTGGGGAAAAATAAGATTTTCACAGAATGCGCTGAGATAACCATTTTGTTCAACGTAGTTGAAAGGTCCACAAATTATGTCTTTGAGGATGGCACTCCCGCCCCCCCTCCCAAAAAAAATCCTCAGGGCAAGGGTTGTAAGCTATTCCCTGGGAGCATATAAGGTTTTTATTGAAAGCTTTGTGGTAAAAACTTGAAAAATGGCTCATTCGATTAAAAGGTCAAAGGGCTAGTGCCCTTTTAAATAGTTAAAAGTAATTTAAGGGTAACCAACCCCCTTTCACGCTTAACTTTTCCCCAACCACATACAATCAAAATTTTTAGATTTTGTTCAACGTAATTGAAAGTTTTGGAAATTATTTGAGGATGACAACCCCCTCAAATCCCTTAGGGCAAGGGATGTAAGTTATGCCTTGGGAGCAAATAAGGTTTTTAATGAAAACGTTGTCGTAGAAACTTTGTCGTCAAACGTTGTCGTCAAAAAGGGATCATTCGATTAAAAATTAAAAGGGCTAGTGCCTTATTTTATAGTCGAAAGTGATTGGAGGGCAAAAAAACCCTTACTCACGCCCACCATTTCCCCAAGCACATCCAATTAAAATTTGAGACAGACATTTTGTTTAACATAGTTGAAAGGTCCGGAAATTATGTCTTTGAGGATAAAACTCCCCCTACAGCCATCAGGGCAAGGGTTATAAGTTATGCCCTTGGGGCAAATAAAGTTTTTATAGGAAGCGTAGTCGTAAAAACTTCAAAAAGAGCTGACTCGATTGGAAATTGAAAGGGCTAGCCTTTTTAATAGTTGAAAGTAACTGGAGGGCAACTAACCCCCTCTCACGCCCACCGTTTCCCCAAACGCATGCAATCAAAATTTTATTATATTCATTTTGTTCAACATAGCTCCAAGTTCTGGAAATTAGGTCTTTGAGAATGTTAACCCCACAAGAACCCTCAGGGCTAGGGTTGTAAGTTATGCCCTGGGGGCATATAAGGTTTTTATAGATAGTTTTTTCGTTGAAACTTCAAAAGGGACTCATTGAATTGGAAACTGAGAGAGCTAGTGCCCTTTTTATTAGTCGAAAGTGATTGGAGGCTAATTGACCCCCCTCTCACGCCCACCATTTTTCCAAACACATCCAATTAAAATTTTCAGATAGTAATTTTGTTCAATGTAGTTGAAAGTTCTGGAACTTAGGTCTCATAGGATGACATTCTCCCCAGAGCCCTCAGGGCTAATGTTGTAAGCTATTCCCTGAGGGCATATAAGGTTTTTATTGAAAATGTTTTGGTAAAGACTTGACAAAGGGCTCATTTGATTGGAATTGCAAAGGGCTAGTGCCCTTTTTAATAGTTGAAAGTCATTGAAGGGTAACTAACCCCCGTCTCACGCCCACCTTTCCCCAAACACATCCAATCAAAGTTTTAAGATAGCTATTTTGTTCAACTTAGTAAAAATTTTTGTAAATTACGTCTTTAAGGATGACAACCCCCCCCCCC
>JAQQPU010011592.1:0-10044 GCA_029168905.1 Artemia sp. Kazakhstan ARC1039 | reverse complement strand
TAAGGATGACAACCCCCCCCCCCCATACCCCTCAGGGCAATGTTTTGCCCTAGTAGCATATAAGGTTTTATAGAAAGCGCTGTTGTAGAAACTTCAAAAAGGGCTTAATCTATTGGAAATTGAAAGGGCTAGTACCCTTTTTAATAGACAAGTCGAAACTGATAGGAGGACAACTAACCCTCCTCTCAGGCCCAAAATTTCCCCAAACACATCCAATCAAAATTTTGAGATAGATATTTTGTTCAACGTAGTTGAAAGGCCCGGAAACTATGTCTTTGAGGATGAAATTTTGGGCCTAAATTTTGGAAAACTCGCCCTACAGAACTCAGGGCAAGGGTTGTAAGTTATGCCCTGGGGGCATATAAAGTTTTTATAGAGCGTGTTGTCATAGAAACTTCGAAAACTTCGAAGGGCTAGTGCCCTTTTTAATAGTCAAAAGTGATTGGAGGAAAAATAACACCCCTCCCACGCCCGCAATTTTTCCAAACACATCCAATAAGAATTTCGAGATAGCCATTTTGTTCAACATAGTTGAAAAGTCCGGAAATTTTGTCTTTGAGGATGGCACTCCCCCCAGCCTTCAGCGCAAGGGTTGTAAGTTATGCCCTAGGGGCATACAAGGTCTTATAGAAAGCGCTGTCGTAGAAACCTCAAAAAGGACTTTTTCGATCGGAAATTGAAAGGGCTAGTTCCCTATTTAATATTTAGGAGTGATTGGAGGGCAACTAACGCCCCTTTCACGCCCACCATTTCCCCAAACACATTCAGTCAAAATTTTGAGATAGACATTTTGTTCAACGTAATTGAAAGTTCTGGAAATTAGGTCTTTGCCAGCGATGTCGTAGAAGTTTCAAAAAGGACTCATTCAATTGGGAATTGAGAGGGCTAGTGCACTTATTAATAGTTAAAAGTGATCAGAGGGCGAATGCCCCCCACGCCCATCATTTCCCTAAACATTTCCGATCAAAACCTTGGTATAACCATTTTGTTGAACGTAGTTGAAGGGACCGGAAATTTTGTTTTTGAGTCTGACGACCCCCACGGCCCTCTGGGATAATGTTGTAAGTTATACCCTGGGGGGATATAATGACTTATAGAAAGTGTAGTCGTAAAAACTTCAAAAAGGGCTCTTTCGAATTGAAATTGAGAGGGTTAATGCCCTTTTTAATAGTCAAAATAACAGGAGGTAGGATCACACCCCCCCCCCACTCCCATCATTTTCGATCAAAATTTTGATATGGCCAATTTGTTCATCTTAGTTGAAAGGTCTAGAAATTATTTTTTTGAGGATAACAACCCTCCTCCCATCGTCCTCAGGACAAGGCTCGTAAGTTATGCCCTTGGGTCATATAAGGTTTTTTTTTAGAACTTTTGTCGTAGAAGCTGCAAAAAGGACTCATTCGATTGGAAATTGAGAGGACTGGTGCCTTTCTTATTAGTCGAAAGTAACCAGAGGGCAAATGCCCTTCCTCCACGCCTGTCATTTCGCCAAACACGTCCCACGTCTAATCAAAATTTTGATATAGCCCTTTTGTTCAGCCTATCAGAAAGGTCTGGAAATTATGTCTTTATGGATAACGAATCCCCCAGCCCTCAGGGCAAGGGTTACAAGTTAAGCCCTGGGGACATATAGAGTTTTTATAGAGTATGGTCACATAAACTTACAAGGGGGCTCATTGGATTGGTAATCAGACGCTCTAGTGCCCTTTTTAAGATTCAAAGTGATCAGAGGGCAGCTACCCCCTCCTCCTCCCTACACACACCTCGTATTGTCCCAAAATGTATCTAATAGGAATTTTGAGATAGCCATTCTAATCAAAATAGTCTAAATATCATATAACAAGGCTTTTGGAGTTGAAACAAACCCCAGAGAATTGGGCCAAGGGTTGTAAGTTATGCCCAGGGGGTATTTAAGGTTTTTATGGAAGGGATTGGTGTTTAACTTCAGAAAAGGATCAGATTTTCTCCCTGAAAAAGACTATGTCAATATAAACGAAGAGAAATTAATCAAAAAAAAACTTTTTGCCCAAAATAAGTTTTTCAAAAAAAAGTAAAGAACTCCATTAAACCAATAATGAACAAAAATAGAATCAAATAATCTTCCAATCATACAGTACCACAAATCAGTATCAATAAATAAATGACCTTCAAAACAAACAGAAATTAAAATATGTCGAACTCAAAACGAGCAAAAATTAATCTGAGTATGGTTATGAACCCTATGCTATCTAATAGCCAGAATATAATTTGTACTTTACTGAAAAAATTCTTTTAAATGTTTTCACTTTTATAACTATAAGAAATCAAAAATTAATTAAGATTTAAGGAACAAATATCAGCATATGTATATTAAACTGACAATGCACATTTTTTTCAGTAAATTCATTTGAATTTTCTTCAGTAAAGTACAAATTGTTTTCTGGCTTTTAGAAAGCATAGGGTTTAGAACCCTACTCAGATTAATTTCTGCTCGTTTTGAGTTTGACCTATTTTAATTTCTGTTTGCTTTGGGTTTCATTTATTTATTGATACTGATTCGTGGTAGTTGTATGCTTGGTAGATTATTTGATTCTAATTTTGTTCATTTTTGGTTTAATGGAGTCTTTTAATTTCTTTTTGAAAAACTTATTTTGTGCAAAAAGTTTTTTGATTAATTAAAAGAAACAAGGGTTCGGTGATATGCCTTTCAAAATGACAAAACATAAGCCGAGGCAAAAGAAGAAGTTTTTGTCCCATCACCTGGACAATTAAAAGAAACACAGGTTCGGTGATGGGTATAAGTACAAGTAGATGTAGTAGCAGTAGCAAGCAGTCGCAGTCATAGTCCCAAATTGTCACAGTTGGAAGTAGTCACAATTGGAATTGCAACCAGTCACATTTGAAGCCGTAGTAGTAGCAGTAGTTGCAGTAGTGGCTCTTAGCTTTTCCAAAGATATTGCAATTTTCTAGCCTGGATACACATAGTGTGGTTTGAAATCAGTTCAGCCTCCCCCTTAGCATTCCCTGAGGTGTCATCACCCACAATTAAGTATTCATCTTTTCGCAACTGTATATTAACAATGAGCAAATTGCATAATTTACAACCATTATCCACAAGGCTCTGGGAAGCTTGGTATTCGCAGATGCATAGTTATTAGACCTTTTGACTATTTTGAACAAAACATTTTTGTGAAATATCGATCGATGTTGGGGAGGGTCCTTCTAAATACGGTTAGTAAGAGATGGGCTTACTACCCTTTTATCACTTCCAAACACCCCCTGAACATGCTCTGCAAGTTTCAGATTAATCCCTAGAGGTATCCCTCAGGGTTTTCTGATCCCCCCTCCTTTTGACAACCAGTATGCAAATAACACATTTTTATTTTGTTCCACTTCACCCTCAGAAACCAAACAAATGGTCGGAAATTTTTGGTTTTGATTTTACAGATAGTGTGTTTTGATTTTGCTCAGTATCTGCCTCAGAAATTCCAAAAATTGAGCAGGTAAAAGTCGTCGCAGCCACAAGCAGTTGCAATGACGGTCACGAGTAGTCGCAGTTGTAGTCACTGTAGCAGCTGCAGTAGTAGTTCCCTGAAAATTAGAGTTAATAGCCTTACACGTTCCTAAGGAAACTCAGATACGCCTTTTTGATAACTTGGATGCAGGTGGTGTCTTGATTTAGCTTAACATACCCCTCAACATTCCTCAACATTTCAACTCAGTTTCCTTAGCCTTTTCGGACACACCCAGGATCAAACAACCCCCCTTTCCCAATGATAGATCCTGCATATTAAAAGTGCACAAATTGTATAGTTTTCATTCATTGCCCAGGGGGCTGTGGTGGCATGGCATCCCTGGAGGCAAAACTGTTAGATCTTGTAAATATTTTGAATAGATTATTGCTTTTTAATTTTTTTTGTCATTTTTAAGGAGAGGACTGAAAAGGCAAGAGGGGGAGCCTGGCTGCCCTTCGAGCCTTTTTCAGCAATTTCCTCATATACAAACTGCTTTTTCAGCAATTTTGTTCAAATACAAGTCATAGTAGAGAGTATAACCCATACTACGGCATTCCCGGGAAGCAATTCGTTGAAGGTTTCATCCACGCCTTCTCCGAAAAATTGGCAAGCTGAGGTACACCTTTGGAAACATGGACAAACCATCAGTGTAGGGTGCTGGAACGTTTGTTCAATGAAATTTCTGACAAACCACACGTTCATCGCTGGGGATTTTCGCTTTACAACATAGACATAATGTGCGTTTCAGAAACTTGAATCAACAACATTATGGAAGGCTCAGAGATTAAAACCCCTGAGGACGACTCTTCATTCTTCTTTTTCAACTCCAAATTCCAGGATGAACCTGCGTATGGTGGAGTGGGAATCATATTAAGCTCCCTTACAAGGTCCCTATCGAGCTCCCTGTCGAGGTCACTTTTCGAATGGGATCATATCTCTTTATAGAAGAGCAAGAACGTGGTTCAACAGACACCTTTTTAACATATCAGTTATAATAGTTTATGCTCCAAAAAGAGATGCATCGGAGAGAAAAGCAGATCTTTTTTACCAACTTCTAACTTGTATACTTAAGATGGTTCCGAAACGAGACCTTACCTTGATTAGAGGCAACTTTAATACCACAATCGGTAAAAACAATATCCAATGTTGAGTGTGCCACTGGCCAGTTTGGTCTTGGAGGTAAATGTAGCAGGGGATCAAGGCTTCTTCAGCTTGCTGTGACAAATTATTTGGTTCTTACCAATACCTTATTCAAACGCAAGCCCAGCCATTGAGCCATACGGCATCCAAGAGATGGTAGAGCAAAAAGCTTGATTTTTTACATCCTCATGTCCTGCCGTTGGAAAGTGATGGCTATGAAAAGTAGATGTTACATTGGAGTAGGTTCTGGTTTAAAACATGGGTCGGATAATCTACTAGTCAAGCTAGATCTGAAGTTGCGACTAGTAGTACGTCCCAAGACGAAACCTCCACAAAAATTTGACACCAATTGCGTTGATGATCCTAATATGCGACAGGCATTAAGCTTCGAGATCTCTAATCGCTTTGAAGCTCTCGAAGTGCAAACTACCGACGAGCAAACTCAGAGCTTGAATGAAGAATGGATGATCATACGCAAACAATCCACGAGGCTGCAGAAGCTAAGACAGAACACAGCAAAAGAATATCCAAAAAATGAATGTCAACACGCAGTCCAGCTGGCTGAGAGGAAGCAACAGATTTCACACTGAAATCGGAGTTGTTCAAGGGCCTGAGAAAAAAATGCAAGCAGTCAGTTAAAAATGATAAGAACCAGTATTGGGAGAAAATCACCGTAGACATGGAAGCTGCTGCCTACAACTCCGACTCCAGGAAGATACAGTAGCTCCTAAAATCAATTAGGAGTTAATCATTTAAACCTAATAGTTTACTGTAAAAAAAAAACTGAAATAATCCAACGCTGAAAGGAGCACTTTGACAAATTACTGAACCAGCATCAACTCTCCACAGCAATTGTATCTTAATTAGTATAGCCATTACACAAGCCGCAGCCCTGATAACCAGCAGGAACTAAACCCACCCAGTAGTATCTAGAAAATGTGTTAATGTGGTTCCTCCGACGTTAGATGAAGTCCGACAAGTGATTAGTTTCCCGAAAAGTGATGAGGCCCCAGTTCCCGATTCTATACCAGCCGAGCATTACAAATATGGAGGGACAGTGCTCGTCAGCAGGTTCAACAGACTACCCTCTCGTATATATGAAGAAGAGAAGGCTGCACAGGATTGGAGAAACTTTATCATCCTACTGGTCTTAAAAAATTACTTAAGAAAAAATGCAGCAATTATCGTGGGATTCCTCTCATCTGCATTGCTGCTAAAATGTTCCCCATAGTACTAAATTTTCGTTTTCGTGTTCAGCGCAGTGTGAAGACCAGACCCAATCAAGCGGGATTCTGCCCAAATTCAGATCGGTGGGGAGCTCTTCGATGCTCCTAATTGATTCTAGTGTCCAACAGAGATGTATATTGTCTTCCGTCTTATTTAATTTCGTAATCGACTGCATCATAACCAGAGCAATGACGACCTTCTCAGCTGTTGAAGTAAGTCTTAATTTTGTGATGTGGAGATCAGTTGTCTTCGCGTAAGCATTCGCGTGAGCAGTGCTTCTTATTTATCTTTGTCTAAGCCTAGTTTAGTAACCTGCAAATAATTAATATGAATTGTTAATTTTTTCCCCATTTAACTGGCCTGTGGGGTCTTTGGGATTTTTTGGATTGTAGAGTTGTTTCTATATTTACTGAATTATGGAACTTAAACTCAAGTCCTTTTGAAGATTGTTCGGTCTGTCCTACTATACGACTGTGAGACATGGACTCTGAAAAAACCAGAAATACAAGCCCTCTATGAATTCGACCATTCATGTCCAAGGAGAATCACTAGAATAAAATTCCGTAATAGAATCAGCCATGATGAACTCCGGAAAATTTTCCATCAACGTTATGATTTGGCCAACATCAAACAAAGAAGGCTGTGATGGTTCGGCCTTGCACTTCGCCAACCACAGCACACCTTCGGTAATAAAGCCCTCAGATGTACGCCTCTTCCGGGATGAAAAAGTTACATGAAGGACAGAAGAAAAAGTGTCTTGCCTGCATCAAGACTGACCTAGATCCTCTCGGTGGCTGCAAGATGTATGGACGAAGAGGGGGTAAGCCCTGGTTTGAATTGATTGTGCCACTTACAAACGATTGAGACTCTTGATCTACCACAATTACCAAGCTACTGGACGCCAGGAAGAGTTGAGAGGCTTGAGTCCTGCTACAGGTTCAAGCAAGCAAATACACTTCAACATTCCCCTAGCTTTCATAATTATGCCCTTGGCCTTTTCAGATACACCCAGAATCAAAAGATTATCCTTTTTCAACGGTAAATCCTGCATGCAAACAAAAGCTAAATTGCAAAACTTAAAATCCTTGCCCTGGGGCTGTGGGGGTATAGAATCTCTTTAGGCATACCTATTAGACCGTTTGACTTTTAGATCAAAATGGTAATTTCAAAATTTTGTTCTGTCCTGAGTAGAGGGGGCACTTAAGAATTGAAAGGGGTGCTGGTTGCCCTGCAATCCTTCTTCAACATCCCCTCAACATGCATTGAAAGTTGTAACTCAATACCCTCAGTCACTCGTTAGATATTTATGATATTCCCTTTTGACAATAAGCGAGCACATAGTGTGTTTGGATTGGGTTTAGGGTAAAAGGGCATGGAAAAGGGGCTAGATGCACTGTGATCACTTTTGACTCTTAATAACGACTCTAGAAATTTTGATTCCCAGTCTAATGAGCCCCCTCCAAAGCCTATACGACCGCCCCTTTTATACGAAGTGCCTTTGGTAAAAATAGAAATAATAATACATTGAAACTCTATGGTCTTTCACTATAGGCAACGCTAGTGTTTTGTCTCTGATGCAACTTAAAATACTTTAAACTGGCGAACTCAATAATTCCCATGTAATAAAAAGAGCGATAGTTAATAAGCCATTAAAGATTATTAATGATACGATATTCCACTAGTATCATGAATTCTGGGATTATCAAAACTGAAATAGTGAGTCTTCTCGGAATATATCTCAGAAATGCTGCTCGCAAAAGTTAACATCTATCCCTCAGATACTAACTCTTCAAAATCAAACTAAAGAAGGTATACAAGGATAGATCATAGTCAGCACTGTTGACCTGACTATGAGTATCTTTTGGACTAAGGCACATTTTATAGCAGAAGTTGTAATAGAAACTTGAAAAGGAGCTCATTTGATTGGAAATTGAAAGTTCTAGCTGTCTGTTTAAGATTCAAAAGTGACGGGAGGGCAACTAGCCCCCCCCCCCATGCCCATTACTTCCCCAAGCACATCCAAAAGAAATTTCGAGAGAGCCGTTTTGTTCAACACTGTTGAAAGGTCCAGTAATTATGTGTTTGGAGACGACACCCTCCTCCCCATAACCCTTAGGGCAAGGAATATAAGATATACTTGTTATCCATTATTGACAGATCAGCTTTTTATGGGAGCGGTGGTGATAAAAACTTCGGAGGGGGCTCATTCGATTAGAATCAAAAGTAAAAAGTGATGGAGGAGCACGTTCACAGCTAATACTCCAACTACTACTTCCATTGCAACTACTTGTAAGGTTAAGAGCATTAAGAAGGAAATTTCATGAGGTATACGAATATACAGTTTATCAAAAGGATATATCAGCAATGTCATAGCAATGGGTAATCGTATTAAGTTGAAACTTCGAGGACGTGATGAGAGGGATATTGAACTGAGCAAAAGGCAATATGTGAATACTACTGCTGATGCTAGTACTAGTACTATTACTATTAATACTACAACTGGTACTACTCATACTAAAAGTACTACCGCGACCAATATTACAACTATGGCTAGAAGGTGAAAGTTTGAGGGAATATTGAGAAGGGAAGGTGAACTAAATCATAACACATCTTCTGTATGCAGGTTGTCCAAAGGGCATATCAGCAATATCTTAGGAACAGTATGATGTGTGACATTAAAGCTTACAAGGTTTGTTTTGGGGGATGTTGAACTAACCAATAGACAATAATTACATCTAATTGCTGCTGCTTCTCCTCATGCTACTACTACTACTACTACTACTACTAATACTACTACTACTACTGCTGCTCCTTATGCTACTAACGCTAAGGGTATTTAGGGGAAAATTTTGGGCAATATACAAATTGTATTGAACTAAATAAAAACACACTATGCCCACAACAGGTTGTCAAGAGGACGTATCAGCAATGCATCAGGAACGGTTTATGGTATTGAAATTAAACTTCAATTGTGTGTTGAAGGGAATGTTGAAGAAAACCAAAGGTGCTATCTGCATACACCTACTTATGCTAACACTGCTACTACAACTATTGCTGATACACAAGGTAACTGCATTAAGGTGAAGCTTTCAACGAAAGTTTTGGCAAATGTTGAACTAAATCAACACAAACTATGAGCATATGTATTGTTAATAGCACGAAGAAGCAATATCTTAAGAACGGCTTAGATCATTAAGTTAGACCTTTCAGGGTAACTTGTGGTGGATTTTTAACTTACCAGAAGACACTATGTGTATAATTCTAATACTATTTCTCCGGTTACTGTAACTAATGACACTAAGGGTATGAAGGTGAAACTTGTAGTGAACGTTTAGGAGGAGTTTTAATTAAACGAAAAGACTATTTGGATGAAGGGAATGTAAGGGCATTTCAAAAGGGCATGTAAACAATATCATAGGAGGCAGTGCTGTATCATGGGTAGTAATATCATTGAAACTTTTAAAGGAGCGAATTCGACTAGAAATTAAAAGCAACAATGCCTTTTTTAAGAGTAAAAAATTATTGGAGGGCAGGTAATCCTCTTCCTTAGCCCAGAATTTTCCAAATTCTTCCAGTCAAAATTTTGAGACAACGATTTCGTTCAGCATAGTTGAGCGGTCTTTTAAGTATTTCCTAAGGAATATTGGGTTTGTCAACCCTCCCACACCAATATACTTTAAAACTAAATGTTGCAGTAAAACTAAATCAAAAGGCACTGTGTGTATGCTGCTTGCCAATAAGACATCTTGGCAACATACCATGAATGACTGATAGTACTAAGTTGAAACTTTCAAGGCTACTACTATTGCTACATCTGCTCTTACAATTTAACTAAGTCAAAAGAATGCAAGTTTATCCAGATTGTCAAAAGGCATAGATAGAGTTTTTGGGAATGGTACAGACTTTTATTTTTCAGTTCAACTAGAGAAGGTATATAACTAAATTAAACAATACTATTTTTGTCAAGATATTCAAAAGGATGTATTTTGTTAAACAATTTTGAAAAAGTTTCTCCAATATACAAATATTAAGCCAAACTATGGATTCTTACAGAAATTAAATAAAAAAAACAAGTTTTTTAAACTGAAAGTAAGGAGCGACATTAAAACTTAAAACGAACAGAAATTATTCCGTACATGAAGGGGGCTGTCCCCTCCTCAACGCCTCGCTCTTTACGCTAAAG
>JAQQPU010011591.1:0-12848 GCA_029168905.1 Artemia sp. Kazakhstan ARC1039 | reverse complement strand
GCATGGATTAGAGGCTTGTGTAGCCAATTGACATTATGTACATTTGAGAGTAATTGACTTATACAGGTCAACAAATTTTTCTTTTCCGATGAAGGTTAAAAGTTATACCTATTCTTTGGACCAAGGGAATCAAAATAACAGAAATATCCTTCTTGGGATCTTTGGCCAAGGGCATCCGTAATTCCTTGGACCAAGAAGACCCAAACGCAAAACAAAAGAATAATAAAAAATTATCTGCTAAATAAAGTGCTAATTTATGCTAAATTAATTGCTAACTTTTCTCAGTAAAAAAAATTTTTATTTATCGGAGAATGGGGCCCAATTTTTCTTATGAACAACCTGAAACGTTCGGACATACAAATCAGTTTTTAGCTTAGGGCACGGTCCCTCAAAACCGGGAGATAAATATTATTTCTCCATTGGGTTAAAACTTATATCTGAAGTCCTTGGAGCAATCGTACCCCCCCGTCCCCTCCCCCCAAGAAATATTAGTTCACCTAGAAAGTAAGTCTAGAAAAGGGTCAAAATACATTTTTCAAACACCTTCAAACTTATATTTGTAAGTTTTTGGTTAAACAAGACCCCTAAGCGTAAAAATAAAATTAAAAAAAAAACATTTGCTGTGCCAAAAATTGTTTTTCTAGTCAGCTGGGACAAAAAGGCCTTTCGAAAGTCCAACGAACATAGGAAGTCAAATGGGCAGTTATCAGAAGCCAATTTTTTCTTCGATTCCTAATAAGAACCAATGATTACTCCCCAAAACAATTTTTTCGTTGGTCGCATAATCTGTTTGAATACACTTTATTTCTTTCCAAATATTGTAATATGCTGAGTGTGATATGCCAACTATTGCTGACGACGACCGAAGAATTTCCATGTTTGAAACTAAATAACTCCGTTGCATAGCGGGGATTACCTACGTTGACCGGGTATCTAGTGAAAATCTCGGGTATCATGGAATAAATCAAAAGCCAACAACTCTGATGGCTTGCTCACATTCAACAAATGTGAGCCAACCAACTACCAAAATTCACCTTCGAAGGACGGGTACATGACACGCGCTACAAGGCTAACCTCGTAAGAGATGGATAGATAATTTTCAGGCCTGTAGCCACCACCAGCTACTGTGTCTAGAAACAGACCGATCTGAATATCACCACCGTATTCATCGAACTTCCAGAAAAGAAGAAGCCCCAATGCAGCCATAAAGGTGGGACTTAAAAGCGGACGGGACTTAAATCAGGTATGTCAAGTAAGTTAATCTACTAGGCCTCTCTGTGTTTTCATTCTTGATATTATTTGAATCAATAATATAATATAACATTTACTGGTTTATCTTTTGGGGGACCTATGTTTGTTCAGAAAGTGAAGTACAGCTTGAAGTATAGTGAGTTGTTTGGTATACTTGGTACCAGTATCACCTGAAAAAGCTAGCTACATAATTCTTAAGTTACATGGTTTGTGATACGGCAGATTTTACGGGTGTTAATTGGAATTAGTTGAAAAATACCATGTCATACACCAATTCAGCCTACTCACAATAGACGAAATTGAACCGAAGTAAAAACAAAAGTCGGTTTCATCATATAATTCCTTACTCTGTATATGAGGGGAGGGGGATACAGAACCAAGAATGTAGCAGTCAACTTCCCCCTTTTCGAAGGGGAATACCTATCGGTGATTAAATCCTAGAAATAAAATTGTCAAGAATGAATTTTCATAATGAAGTCTTCATAAATGAAAATTTTTTAGTAGCAGAAAACAAAAATAAAAAATTCAAGAAAACCACTTTATTAAACCAATGTATTCACTAAACAAAATTGCTTTGGTAAAATAGTGTCCTCATGGAAGCAGCTTCGGATGAACAGTGATCTCGTTCCGGCAGTGTATACTCACTTATGTGTAAACCCAATTTCCCTATCTTTACCCAGTGTAATGACATGGTTTCATGTAGTCTCTATTTAGAAATTTACTTGACAAAAGTCTTGTTTATGCGTTGCAGGGGTTCCCAACCTTTTTTTACTCTAGAGGACATTCTAAAATGTCGGTAGGGTGGCGGGCACCACCTGTTTTAAATCCACAAACTCCTTGCATAACTTGTCATTTTCCCATAGTTTATTTTCTTGTTTTCTTATAGTCGTGATATATTAATAAATAATAAACAAAAATGTTTCAAAATAATAAAATTATTTGGCATTTTTTTCAAATTGCATACACACAGAGAAATGTATTTACAAAACTTAAGGAAAGTAAACAAAACACACAAATACAAAGAAAACATTTCATTAAAAAATATAATAAAGTCAATGTGATCTTTGGTATTGCATTTCATTGGCCAGAGCTTCATAATTAGGAGCGTATGACGATAATCCTGTTAGCAGACAATCATAAAGATGCTCATCGGTGAGTCGAGACCTATATCTTGATTTTATTAAGTTCATGTTTGAAAACAATGATTCGCATAAATATGTCGAACCGAAAAATGATTCAATTTTATATGCCGCTTTTTTCAACAATGGGAAATTTTCTCTATCCACTGCATTCCAAAAGTCCTCTGACATGAAGGATTTTAGCAAAATATCGTTCTTAAGGTCCAAAATTTCTAACTCTAGTTCTACTGTTTTACCTTGAACAAAATCTGCAATACCTGCGGCTATTTCCCTAGCATTTATTTGGCAAGTAAAAGGATTGATACAGAAGGAAACTATTGGCTCATTATATTTAAACTGCAAAAATCTCTCTTCAAATTTTTTTTAACTCTTGAAGATGCTTAATAAATAATGCCCCATTTAATTCATTGTCACCTAGCATTTTCTTCATGTGGGAAATGCACGAGAAAATTGATCTGCAGATGTGATATCAACAAATCCAATTTAGCTTTAAATGAATTTACAAAGCTTATCATTTTAGATAGCTTTTGTCTTTACCCTGCAACTCCAAATTTAAAGAATTCAATTTTTCCATGATGTCTGTGACAAATCCCAAATCAATCAGCCAGCCAGAGTCAGCTAGATCATAATAACTTTCGTTTCTATCGTTTATAAATGTTTTGATTCATTCGATTAAACTCACAAATCTTGTAAGAACCTTTCCTTTACTGAGCCAACGTACTTCAGTATGCAGAACAAGATCATGTTCTTTATCTTCAGTATCTTCTAACAGGGCCTTGAAAAGTCAGTGTTTCAAAGGAGCTGCTCGAATAGAATTAATTATTTTTGTAACTATTTTTATGACGTGTTCAAATGGCAAAATTTTGCAACACAGATTCCTGGTGGATAATACAATGGTAGAACATGAAGTTTGAAAATGAATCATCCTTCGTGCAGAGGGCAATAAATCCTTTGTTTTTACCCGTCATTGCTGGCGCCCCATCAGTGGTTATTGCAGACAGCTTGTGCAAAGGCATATTTATTGACTTGGCGTATGTTTTGAATCTATTATAAATATCCCCACCCCTTGTCTGTCCTTTCATAGGTAATATTTGTAACATATCCTCTTTTACTGTGAAGTTACTAAACATCATTCTTACCATAACTGCTAACTGTGTGGTGTCTGATGTATCTGTTGACTCGTCAAATTATAGCCAGAACCAGTCACACTTTTCCAAGTCAGTTTTTCACTGAGTTTGTATGTCTGTTGAAATTGCATGTATTCTTCTTGTGACTGTGTTATTTGACAACTTTAAGTCTTGTATTGCTGAGACAATCTCACATTTGTTAGGAAATCTATTAAACAAACAATCGGCACCAGTCAAAAATAGTCCCTTAAACAACTCACCATCAGTGAAAGGTTTCTTCTTTTTTGCGAGCATGTGAAATATCTTGAAAGACGCAATAGTGGCTTTTTTAGAATTTTCCACCTGTTTAGTGAAAACGGTCTATTGTGATGTTAGACTTGATTTTAGATTATAATTTTTTTTTCTTTCTTACTTCGAATTTAAGAGGATAATTAGCATTAAAAGTGCCATGATTTGTCTGAAAGTGTCGTTCAACGTTGTTTTTTGGCACTGCAGTGCTACTACCAGACAACCAACAAACGCATTTGTCTTTCAAATTAACAAAACAATATGATTCCTCCCAGTCAGTGTTAAAATTATAGGTTCGTTGTCTTTTACTTGGTCCACTCATTTTGGGGCTAAAATAAATAATAAAAAAAATAATAATTGAACTACAATATAATATCAATGTTATAGCGCAAGTCTGTTCTGCATTATATGCATAAATATATTGTAACAAGAACTATAACTATCTCCTCAACAAAATAGTTTATTCAAGATCATCGCTTATGAATACAATAAATAACGCACCTCGCTTTTAGCCTGTTAATTTTTTTTTATAGAAAACTCCTAATTAGTATTTCGTCTGACGCACATGTCTCTAATCTAACTGTCGCGACCCGAAAAGGCCAGCAATCATAAATTCACAATGGCAACAACGCAGTTCCAGGTGGGGAATGTTTTTTGCGCATCACTCCACGTAAACGCGGAAAATCCAAATTGAGCCGATGATCGCCGAAGCAATCACAGTTATGTGCCTTGTGATCTAGCGCCTTCGGCGTTTATCGGATCAGTTCGTGGTGTTCGTTCCATTAGTTCACTTTGGGTTTTTTGTGTGAACAAGGTGTGATGTGCAAATGGCACTAGCCGCTCCAGACTAGCGTAAATAGTGCAGTCTGGCTCGCCGCTAGACAAGTTGGGACAAGTATCGAACATATTTAATAAACCTAGGCGGTAAAAAACAAAATTAACAATTTAACAAATGAATAAAAATAAATCACATTTTAAAATAATGTTTATGAAAAAATTCTGTCTGTCTAATAGCGAGAAAAACGGGCACATACGAATCGTTCCGCGGGCGCCATGGCGCCGGCGGGCACAGGGTTGGGAACCTCTGCGTTAAGGTAATCGATTGATTGATTTGATAGAATAACCTTCTCCGGGAGAACGCTACGAAAGGATCACAATCTTGGTTTAGGAATGTATAGTTACTAATAAAGCCTTCGCTGCTTACTGATGTTTTATATTTTAGGGTTTATTCTAGTTTGTTTGATTGACTTTGTTCGTTTAATTAATAGATTAATTTGTTTGTTCCATAAATGGATTTGATAAAAGAAACTTTTCAGTGAAAAGAGCTACAGGGAGATCACACTCTAGGCCTAGGAATGTATAGTCGTTTATAAAGCCTTCACTGCGTATTGTGGTTCCCTTTTCTATATAACGGAATATTTCATGATTAAATATTGTCAGTAGTGTAATAAACTTTAGGTTGACTGACGAATTACTCTCCAGATGGCTCTCCGCAATCGGTGGATCTCGCATTTGAAGTTGATGTTTTTTGGCTACAATGCTCTCCTTAAAAGTATTTTCCTTGAACGTTGTTCATAGTAACCATTGTTGTGAAATGACCAATTTTGTTGAATGGATCATTTCACATCAATCTCTGAATAACTCGAAACCCTCAAGCATATAATTTTCTATTCTATCTTTGGCGAATAGTCAAATCATCAACTTCTAAACCTATCCGGGGATACAAACAACATGTTTACAGTAGCTATTTGGATTAGATGTGCATGCAATATATC
The DNA here is from genome assembly GCA_029168905.1 of Artemia sp. Kazakhstan ARC1039. Lineage (NCBI taxonomy): Eukaryota > Metazoa > Arthropoda > Branchiopoda > Anostraca > Artemiidae > Artemia > Artemia sp. Kazakhstan ARC1039. The sequence continues at coordinate 7,268 of JAQQPU010011591.1, read as the reverse complement.
AATAATTCCTTTTTAAAAGTAAGCAAAGAATCTTGGACACCATATGTCAAGTAATCTCCAAATGACGGAGCATTTCTAAACCGATCCTAAAAAAATTTACCTTTACAATAGTCAAAAGGAATCCCAAAATGGTAACGAAGAATCTTGGCTTAATGTCTTAAGTAGTTTCAAGTTTATGAAAGTTCTAGAGAAAGGTCCAGTTACCATGCCAGTGGCGTCTATTCACGAAAATGGGGGGGGGGGGTGTGCATACTATATTTTCAATACCTATAGGGGAATTGTCATTTCTTCAGCGGAAGTACTAAAAAAAAGCATTTTTTTTTAATGCAACTACTCCAAAAGAGATATTTTTCAAAATCCACAAGGGAAAGCAAGGAGCACAAGACCCTCCCTCTCCCCCAGTTGATTCAAATATACCAAGCACTTTTTTGCCGATTCCTCTTTGGCCTGGAAACAGTGGAACTTCATACAGCCCTAGGAGTGTAGTCGAATTTTGTTCCTACAAGTTAAATACTTATTGTTGAATACCTAAATAAATACTTTATAAAAAAAAACTTGAAAACCCACGTTTAAACATGGACTAAAAAGGGGAAAAACTAATTTTTCGGTTCTAAAAATTTAAACGTGGTGTTCATTTTCAGTCAACTACCTATTGATGTCTAACTATTTTTCATTCAATCATAATTTTATGAATATGTGGATGACAAATTCACAGTTCTCTATTTAAGTAAACTGCACATAACGTTTAAATTTTTACAAGCAAAAAATGTATTTTCCTCTTTTTAATCCATCTGCAAAATATGTTTTTTTTAAGTTTTTTTTATAAAGTATTTATTTAACTCTTGTTGGTCTTAAATTGTGCCTACTTAGGGGTTGACACCCGATCTAAATCAGCTTTAGATCGATCTAAATCGATCAAAATCACTAAATCAGCACATAAATCACTAGATTATTGATTATAAATCACTAGAAATCACAAGAATTATAATTCTCTTTATTATTGTAATTAATAATTGTTTTGTTTCCTTACCATGTTCTATGAAAGCGTACCTATAGGAAGGGGGTAAAATAATCCCCCTAGATGTGGAAAAATACCTATAGATTGATGTTTTGTTTTTCTCAAGCGAAAATTACCCTTGAGAATTTGAAAAATGCCTTTTTGCATCTTTATGCAGAGAATAGAACAAAATCCTTGCTTCCTCCCTGTATTTTCCCGAATTGGTACCCTTTGCTTATACCCCAATCACTGAAAATTGGTTATCGGTGATCTAATCGAAATATTTGCCTTTTCTTTTTAATATTTTTTCCTTGTCGATCCAAAACTCAAGTTTTTTTCCCAAAAAATACAGAAACTATTTTCTTTTTACCCTAGTTGAGCTAGTATAATTGCTGGGACACCAGCGACAATTTTGAAAATGGCCTTTTTATATTTTCTTGGAAAAAAGTGTCCCACATTTCACAAATTCCAGTCTTATTGCTTCTTTAATAAAAAAGAGCTTCTTGTTCTGCACCGCCTTTGCAGAAATTTTTTTCACGGACAGGCTCAGGTAGGTACTCTAATTTTTTACGTAGTTCTTCTCGTAGACTTATTTTGCCCAAACGTTCATCTACAGCAGCCCAGAGGGCTGCTGTTTATAAATCAATTCAGTTATGGAATTCAATCCCACCAGATGTCCCGTTATTTCTGTCTGGAAAGGCAGTTATTCGTCGTGTCTTTCCAGTTTAGTAATTTCTCATTTCTCTCTCCTTCGTTTATTTTCCCTGTTTTCTCTTTTCCTAGTGTTTCTCCTTTTTGTGTTTTTCGCTTATATGTTTTTTTTTTTTTACTATATGGTAGTGTTTATTCTCTTTAATCTTTATTTCATATATATTGTTTAATTTAGAGTAATATTTATGGTTGTTTTAGTGCTTTATTATATTGTAAGGCCCACAACAAGCCAAGCTTCTTGGGCCAAATAATTTTTCTTTACGTTTGTAATAGAGTTTAGTATCGCTCAAGTGCCGCAATTCCATCTTGGAAGAAGTCTTGTGACTGGGAATTGAGCCACTGATCCACGGCGGATATCAGCTCCTCATCGTCACCAAAACGCTTTCCACGAAGGTCGGACTTCAAGGCGATCTTGCTCTCAGGGTCCCAGTGGTGTACCCAGGTCTCGTCTCCAGTCACAAGTCGCAAATGGAAGTCTTCTTGGTCTCTCCTGTAGAGTTCGAGAAGTTGGGAACTGAGCTGCATCCGCTGCTGCCGATCTTGTACTTGAAGATTTCGAGGCACCCATCAGGCAGACACTTTGGAGAGATTAAGATGGTCGTGAAGAATGTTGAAAACGCTCCCTTCAGAAATGCCAACTTCGGTTGCAACTTCTTTGACCTTTCAACGACGATCAGCCATGACAAGGTCTTCCACACGCCGGATGACCTCCGGGGTCGTCACTTCCAAAGATCGACCGGACCTTGGGTCGTCTTCCAGGGATTGACGGCCCCGCTTGAACTCTGAGGCCCATTTGGCGACCGTGGAATACTTGGGAGCATCTTGATAGTACACCTTGGCCAACCGATCTGTGATTTCTCTAGCCGAAGAACCTTCTTTGACAAGAAATTTGATCACTGCTCTGTACTCGATCAGTGGCGAATCCATTTCTACAGTGATTCAATGATTTTGGAGTCTTCTTATACCTGAAAGGACAAAGCAAAATGAACAGTTTTCAGGCTGTGAATATCATTTACCTAGATAAGCATGCATGCAGGGTTAGAACTTATTTCGTCATTTCTAAGTGTTTCGTTCTACGAACTTATTGAACGTCCCTCGTAAGTGTCCCCTCAAGGTCAACCTCTCAAGGTCACCTACGCATAGCAGCAGCTTCACCACCAAAGCTGTGTTTTTTCACCTTATTTAACTTTTATGGAACCAATGGGGTAAGGAAGGGGAGAGGGGCTTAAAGTATCAAAACCCCCTTTTCTTTAGGACAATTTCGAGGCGAGCTGAGGAAATTCACTCAAAATAAGCTATCAAATATGCTACTGTTATGGTCCCAGGTGTTCCTTCTCGACAGGATCTATGAAAGCAAAGGGTTATATTCCCATGATTCACATCTACAATAAGGGCCTACATATTTCTCAATTAAATTTGACGGAGATTAGAACCTTGCGCCGTTAGATTTCCGAGTCAAATCCAATTGGCATTGTCGTTTGTGCTACTCCAACATTGTCACCCATGGGCGACAAATACTACAGCAACAAAAGAGGCCCTGGCACCGCTGGCCTAGTTCAATCCATACAAGCATCAAGTGGCACTAAAAAAATTAAAGAAAAAAAAATTAAAAGAACATGAACAAGTCGATAAAGCGGATAGATTCAATGAAGTGCTGGATACCATGTTTACTATTTAGGGAGATGAATTCTATGCCAAAGATAGTAGTAAAACTTGCCACATCTACAAAAAACTTCTATTTTTTTAAAATTAATAATTAAACAAACAAATTTAGATTTTTTAATTTTGACTTACAAAGCTTTTCCCGAAGTTTTCCAATTTTGAGATATTTTTTCTTATGGAACATGTACAGACATTGTGGATCAAGATTAAATCATTTTATTTTATAGCCACTCGTCATTTTGACATCCCTATAAATTTTGGACGAACAAAAAGATAAGTCAGGTATTAGTCTTAACTAAGTAATCTAAAGATGCTTGCTCGTATATTAAGATAAACACAGTTGTAGTACAAAAATGAAAAGTTACTCAGTCCTTCTTTTCTTCTATGTGCAAATCCTTAGCGACAGCATAAGCAGTCATGTACATCCATTGGTCCTTATGAGCATAATATGCATCTATCGCCTTTTGGCGCATTTCCTCCCAGCCGTAAAGATCCCTAAAATATAAGAAATACATCATAGTTCATTAAGAACAGAGAACCAATTATAGATGCTCACAATACATCTGCTTCGTTGTTGACATACATGTTTATGCTTCAAAATACTATAACAGGGGCTTGCACAACGCAACCTACGGTGTAAGGTAATATTGAGCAAAACGCTAACATAATCACACTGTTCGTCGCAAAGCCTTTTGTAAACAAAGAGCCTATAGTAAAAATTTCTTTTTGTTTTAAATTTAACTTGATTATTCCATTTTTGAATCGTTACAAGGTAAAACTGCGCTCTATTCTTTTTCAAACTCATTTTTTGGGGGGAAATTGCTTTTAAAAGTAATGTTGATTTTTTAATGAATTTAGTATAGTTATGCCTTAGCTGGGGAATGCTTGTAAATTTGTTCTTAAGTTTTTCTGCTAAAGTGCTTAAATGTTGCATTAATAATCAAACATTTACTTATCCAACAAAAACAGATAATCTAAATAATTTTTTTAATTCTCATTTTGCTGTTGTGCCGTTCGCGCCATTAAAAGAGTAAGTTTCTTTCGATATATGTGTACATAAGAGCAACCCCCCAAAGACGAAGAAGAAAAAATTGTCTCTTGTAGGACAGTCAGGCATTTTATAAGGTAGAAAGTTCACCTTACTTGATTTCACCTATCTTTTCTCTCCCCGCCCCCACAAAAAAACAACGGCGCCAAGTAATGGACTTAACGACATAACTGGTCAAAGAAATACTCGAATGTTTCATTCAGATACGTATCAAAGTTACCATTATTAAATTTTGTACTGTGTCAAAGTAGCACAATTTCTACGCTTCTAAATTGGAGGGGATCAAGGCCCTGCATCATGCACATCTTTTAAGCAGACGAAAAAGGATGAGGCGAATTATTTGATTTAAAAACATTATCAAATACTATATACGAATTGCGTATTTATTATATTTTGATTTAAGACATTAACCTGTTCATTTAAGACCATTTGCCTAATCCCTACATAATCATGGTTGCAGCCGTGGCTGTAAATAGTAAAGATTGATTCACGGTCCATAGTAGCCAGAATCTTAGAAATGGGCTTTTAGAGGAACTTTCAAGAGTTGAATTATTTCACTTGAACACCCAACTAGCATTTAAACACACGTTAAAGAACACTATCTTGGAAAAAGTAATTTTCATTCAGATTGAATAGAAAAATAATTTGAATTAATGACAAGAAGTTTCAGAGAATTTCAAAAAACCGCCTGAAACACGTTAAAAAAGATTATCAAATCGAAAAATTACACCATTGTAATCGTCATTGTCTAAAACCCTGAACCAGAGACTTATAGTCACACCCCTTGAACACCAAGGAAAATCACACTTTTGCATGAGTAGCACTGATGTGTCTCCTTTTTTTCCGTTGTCCCCCAGGTGTGATCCTATTGAAGCAAGGGTCGAAGAATATCAAGAGGTGACTTATTTGAACAGAAATCACAATAATTAGTGTATTTTTTAAGTAAAAAAGAGATGGCACCATAGCGAAGTGCCATTTTCTGCCATGCTGAGCCACAAAATATCAATTTTCGCCCAAAGAGGCAAAGAGGGTCAGCTTGTGCCCGAGAAATGCAAATCCTAAGAGACTCAACCGATTTGTCATCATCAAAACCATTTAACTGAAGGTTTATAGTCTCTCATCTTGAAAATCGAATAAAATAGCGCTTCATCATGGGTAGTATAATTGGGTAGCTGTGTCTCCTCTTTTCTTTTTTTTTCCAGAGATGATCATGCTTAATCTTAGCGCCTATTAAAGTCCGTACAACAACAACATACCATATTCTACCACAAAACAACGATATCGACAAAATAAGACCGGCAATGCCAGTGAGTGAAAATCCTCAGATAGCCAATCGGTCAAAAACTTTTTAAGAGCTGCAAGTAAAATCCATCCCTTCTTTACCCCCCCCCCTAAAAAAATTACAATTTTCTCAAGCGTACTCCAGGCAATGCTCCTTGGCCCGCACTTCAGCCTTGTAAAGTAAGTACCACCACTCTTTCCCCCTCCAAAGAGCACTGAACCTTAATGAACTAGGACAAACTTCACGTTTCTCATATATTTACGAGTTTTATAATATTTTAGCACCAACAAATCTGTACAAGGAATTCTTTGGGTGGGGAGGTGTGAAATAGTAAAGGTCTATAAAGAAAGAGAACAAAATAAACAATAAAATAAAACCAAGAAAAAACAGTCCGCTTGATAGAGTTTGAGACTTTATCTAAATAATATAATCATTTTTGGCGCAAATATCGATGGTAAGTTAAGTCTGGAAACAAAAGTTTTCTTAAGAAATGAATAAAAGTATCACTTAATCAAAATTTACCTCTTTGCAGGTGCCTAGGGTAAACAAAGCACTTTCCAAACATTTTATTTTATAATTTAAAGAAAGCAGTTGAGCAATGAAGCTTTCAGATATTTTCTGGAATTGATAATTTTAGAAGACTAAAATAGAGATAATTTTAGAAGACTGCTCCACTACTTTCTTTAAAATATAGAAGAAAGTTTGCTTGGAAAACCGTTTTTAAATAAGGGACATATGCTGTATGCTCGGGGACCAAAAAATTTTTTTCTTTCACTTTTTTTTCTAGATTATACTTGTTTTTTGCCACTTTACTTCCATCACAAAACTTTTTTCTTTTTTTTCAATAGCTCCGATACGTGGAAATGATTTTGAAGTCGGGAGGGAGGAGGGGGGCTCAGCCCCCATTGGTCAGCAGTTATGTAGGCCAAAATCTTTGCATAATCCTCTTTTCAGCAATATATTACATACTTAATATAAAATATGATTGTATTTAATATAAAAACCGTTTTCCAAGAAAAAAAAACTTAAAAGAAAAGCAAAATACAATGTAAAAGCTAAAATGAGTAGAAATAAAATCATATAATAAGGTAAACTTGAAACGAACAGAAATTAATATGAATGAATAAATGAAACCTAAACAAAAAAACATTAGGATAAATAATCAAGCCAAATTGAAAATGAACCAAAAGATTTTTAGTAAGTACATGAAAACTAAGACCAACAGAAGTTCAAATTGATAACCAAGTCACATTAAAACAGAAACAATCATAAATAACAGTGCGGATACCGCCTCCTTAAAACCTCTTAAAGACTAGAGTATCATTTGCACTTTATATTTTAGTTTGATATTCTTATCATTTTACGTTTTAGTATTGTTCGTTACTTTTCTTTGCAAAGGTTTTTCTTAAACTAATTTCTCTTCATTTTTTAAGCAACATAATTTTATTATGCAATAATTGTGTGCTATCCCAGGCGAGTGGTTAGCACGCTAAACTTAAAATCTCAAGACCACGAGGGCAGGAATTCGAGTCCTGGTGCCGCTGGTTATTTTGGTCATTTGGTTAGGT